>JACEIK010016583.1:0-15298 GCA_018107945.1 Datura stramonium
TTGAAACCGCTCATGAGACTTGGTCGAGTGATTGAGTATATTCATTCAATAGGGACTAGTCGGTCATTTGAATGAACCCAAGTTATCAGTTCTATAAGTACTTATTGGTGATAATCACGAGTGTATACCCAAAGCAGTTATGAACCCATGGGAAACATAAACCCTAGTTATCCTTTAATATTGATTCAAAACCATAATTTTGATACTTGTTTTTATTATTAATTTTCTTCATAATCCCCCTATTTTGAAGTAACTACCTCACTAGTTCACTTACCAAATGTAATCTAGTTCTCCCATAATCCCTGTGGGTTCGACCCCAACATCTAGTTGGGTACTTTATTGAAAACATCCTCTTCATACTCCAGTAAGAGGTGTGGTTTGAGCGTTATCAAAAAGTGGCTCCGTTGTCGACTTTGCAAATTACTTGGTTAGTGATGTGATGCCAGTAGACCTAACTCCTCAGCAGAAGAAGAAGTTCTTATTCGATGCCCGCAGGTATTACTGGGATGACCATATTTAATCCGCATTTGTGCAGATGGTATCATTCATAGGTGTGTCCTTGAAGTAGAGATGCTGAGCATTCTGGAGGCATGTCACTCATGTCCAGTTGGGGGTCATCACAGCGGTATCAGAACGACACAACACATAAGGTTTTGCAATGCGGATATTTCTGGCCATCTATTCACCAAGATGCATATGACTTCGCCAAGTCTTATGATCAATGCCAAAGGCAGGGCAATATAACTCATAGACATGAGTTGCCACTAACCCCCATCTTGGAAGTAGAGTTTTTTGATGTGTGGGGGATTGATTTCATGGGTCCTTTCATCAGCTCATATGGAATGAAGTATATTCTGGTGGCTGTGGATTATGTCTCCAAATGGGTGGAGGCTATTTTCCTACCAAACAATGAAGGCAAGAGTGTTACAGCATTCCTTCGGAAGCATATCTTCGCTAGGTTTAGCACTCAGAGCTATTATCAGTGATGGTGGATCTCACTTATGCAATCACCTCTTCAAAACATTGTTGGAAAAATATGGTATCAAGCATAAGGTGGACATACCCTACCACCCTCAGTCGAGTGGACAAGTGGAAGTTTTGAACAGGGAAATCAAGACCATCCTGGCCAAGACAGTGAATACTAGCCGGACAAATTGGTCAAGAAAGCTTGATGATGCACTGTGGGCTTATATAAAATCTTATAAGACTCTCATTGGTTCATCTCCGTACCAGCTGGTTAATGGAAAAGCATGCCACTTACCAGTTAAACTAGAACATAAGGCATTATGGGCTCTGAAAAGGCTAAACATGAACTAGAACGAAGCTGCTAAGCTAAGACTTAACCAGCTTAATGAGTTGGATGAATTTTGACTTAAGGCTTATGAGAGTGCATCTATCTATAAAGACAGAATGAAGATCTAACATGACAAAAAGATTGCAAGAAGGGAGTTCAGCCCATGTGATTTGGTCCAACTATTTAACCCAAGACTCTGGTTGCATCCTGGGAAGTTGAAATCTAGATGGATGGGACCTTACAAAGTAGTGCAAGTGTCTCTGTATGGCGCAGTGGAACTTGAGAACAAAGAAGAAAAAAGATTTAAACTAAATGGGCAACGAATAAAAGTGTATCTGGGAGATGAGAAAGAATTAAAAAGAATAGAGGAAGTATACCTTGATGATGCTTGAGGAGTCACAAAAGTCACGTCGTGTCGCGATGTTAAATCAGGCGCTGCATGGGAGACAACCCATGGAAGGTGAAGTATGAGTAGCCCCAGGTATTTTCTCTTCCCTATGTTCTTATAAATGATTCTTCGAGGATGATGCTTACTTTTCAAAAAGGGGAGGGGGTACACTTGAGATTTTTGAGATTTTTGGTTCGTTTGAGGGTTTTTCTTGCCATGTTTATTTTCCCTCAGACATGCTATCTAGTAGAACCTGCATGTGTAGGATTGTTATTTTTTTTAGTTTGTGAATTTTTTTTTAATTAGAAAGTAGCTTAGGAGTACTCAACCAAAAAAAATGCACTAGTTTTGGTCTTTGAAAAAAAATTTGACCCTGTTTAAAAATTTTCTGATGCATTAGCTATGTATTTGTGACAACATGCATGATTGTTGTGGATCTTTTGATGTCATTTAGTTTTTCAACATGAGTAGACTTGTTAATCCATGTATAAATCAGATAGGTGAGGTGAAAATAGTTCATGTACCATGTGTGAGTAAGGTATAGTAGTCAGTTCGGTATTGTGTTGAAAATCTAGAACTTGTCTGGTTGGTCTTTGCATAGGCTAAGGATGAGTGGTTAGGATATGATCATAGGACATTTTTGTTTAGCTCACTTTTAGCCTATATTACCCTAACAAAGTTGCATGAATATCTTGATCCCAAGTTTTAGCCTTAATAGATCATGTTTCTTTGATTCACCGATTAACCATACCCATTTTTTACAATGAACCTATTTTTTTCCTGGTCCTTCTTTGGATATTGTGAACGTCAACATAAGCAAAATGCTTAAGTTGAGGGTGGATAGAGTAGGGGTGTGTAAATGGTGGGAATGGAAGAAAGGAAAAGAAAAGAGAAAAGAAATGGTGAAAAATGAGGTGTGGTAAGATGAAAAGACAAAAAAAAAGAAAAAAAAAGATGAAAAATGTTGAGAGTCCTGAAAAAGAAGTTTCAAAAGAAAATAAAAATGAAAAAAAAATTTAAAACTCACCACACTCATGCAAATGTGTAAAAAGGAGTAAAAAGGGAAGAAAAAAGAATGAAAGAGTAAAAGGGTGAAATAGGTTAATGATGTAGTCAATGTATGTAGTGCCAAGGAAGGGATAGTCACTTATAAAATCTCCCATATTTATCATGTCCAGCCCTAAGCCTACATTACAAGCTATATCAAGTCCTATAGTGATCCTAACTTGACCATATGATAAACCAAAGCAGAGAAAATAAGGGCAAACTTATGGTATCTGACACATAATACTTGTAACTTTTTTGTGAGAGTGAGTGTCTTACTTGTTTAGTCCCATATTATGTTTGACACCTCATATCTGAGTGGGGACTTCATTTGTGTGAGGTACATTGATTATGTTTGCTTTTACCATTGGTCTGTGTGGAAAACATTGGTAATGACTTGATAGCCTGTTGATAGTTGGATGACATATTTTGATCTCTGTTTATGATGTTTTGAGGTTGCTTGTAATACATTAGCTGATGTTGTTCCATGAGAAAGGGTCAATAGAGTTTGTATGGAGAGTGCAAGTTTTGTTTGGATATTGGTTGTAGTATCTTAAGTCTATTTTCTAGTTGAGCGTCATGTTTAGTTTTTATTTTCTTTGCCTGAGTACATGCAAAAATCTTAAGTTGAGGGTGTTGATGTGTTGTGGGTATACAACACTTTTGACGCTCAAAACTAAGAAAATAGCATGGACTTAGGTGTGTTTATGTGGATATAAGACACTTTTCCTTTAGTTGAAGGATAAATTGGTGTTGGACCTAAAAATTGCAAAAGAAAGCCTGAAGTATGCAAAATATGCTCAAAGTGAAGACCATAGTACGAGTCGTAGGAAGGTCCTACGAATCGTACTGATGGCCATGAAAAGTTGCAGAAGTCTAGAATTGAAGAGATGCAATGTACGAGTCTCAGTACAAGTCGTACCAAGATGGTACGAGTCATGGTGTTGAAGTTGTGACAAAATTCAGAAGATTTGCATAAGAGGTTGACTCCTGCTACGGAAAGACAGTACGACCCGTGGGAAGAAGGTACGAGTCATACCTTGATGGTCGTGATCAATTTTAGAAGAATTCCAAAGTTTTAGAATCAAACCATGGGAGCTCAATATGGATAGTAGGAAGGCGGTACGGATCGTACAAGGATCCAACACTTAGTCAAAATTCAACCGACAATGCAAGGTACGATAGAAGCTTTCTACTATGCACATCAAGGACAATTCTTTATTTGTATTCGGAGGTGAAGTCTGAGTAGCCCACTTGTTAAGTGATGCACGATATGGCCCTATGATAGATTGGGTGACATCATTCTTAAGGGTAAATCGTCATTACTTATTAGTAGTATTGCCTTTTTCAGATACTAGTCTTTGAATAAACTCCAAGAATTTTCTTTATACTACGGTTCTTTCCCAATGAGAAATTTCTTTGTCTTTTCTTTTTTTTGTCGAACTAGGTTGGCACTTCTCGATGATAGATTGATAGGCAGCCTTCTTAAGAGAAAATGTCAAGTCTAGATTCTTGTTGAGTCGTTTGAGCTCTTGCTTGATGAGGTACTACCAATATTTCTTTCTTGGTATTGTGCATGAGCTTTTGAAAATAAAATGAGGGCATTTAAATGTGAGAATGAGCACTCTCTTGTCATTAATTATACATTCGTTGCTTGACATTTTGATTCTTAACTAGCTTGTCGAAAGTCATTCTCTTAATGTGATGAAGTAAATGTGTGAACCCCTTGGATTGTGATACCTTGTATGGTAAGGCTTTTTGCTTAATTCTTGCGTATCCATGATTGTCTAAAACTTGCCCGAAGTGTGATCCAAGACGAAATGATAGATGGGGCAACACTTAGAACATGATCTTAGGCCTTATTTTGTTAGTCACTTCACCCAAAATGACCTCCTTGTACATTAATCTTTGATAACCAATGTTTGAGCCTTGGACCCTTTCTTGAAACGACATTACAAGCCTAATGACCAATTTTAATCCTTTTCTTTGGCACCCATCTTCCCTAATTGCTAGTTATGAAACGATGAAAAAAAATAGGGCTTGAAGCCCATGAAATGGGGAGCGATAAGGAAATGAATGAGAAATGAGACAAAAGCCTAAGTGTAGGGGTTTGTAAGAGTAGGGGGGAAACTGAGAGCTTCAATGTGGGATAGCACCACAATTGTGATGAGATGAATGAATCGATGGGTTCAAAGACCTTGAATCATCAAAAGAGAAAGAATAAGTTAATAGGTGTTATCTATTGCATAGATAAGGCTGAATGTGAAATTCATAGATGTTATAAGGGTGGCTCATGTTACACAAAAGATGAAGATGATGAACAAGGAGAAATAAGGTGGAGTGGTCTAAATAAGGTGATGGGATGTTACAAGCGTTTGTAAAGGCATTAGAGAGGCTTTAGTCACTAAAGCTAAACATTTATCCTACCCTTACCTCTAGCCTTCATTATGACCCCCAAGTCTTAAGTGATTCTGAGTGTAGAAACACTACATTAGTGGCAAGATACATGAAGGGCAAGCCCATGGGTCAACTTGTATGCACTTGAATTTCTTTGTGAGAGTGAGTAAATTTGTCTTATCTTATAATCCCCTTGTGTGAAATGCTAAAAAATGTGTGGGATACTTTCTTCTTGTGAGTGGCATCATTTTCTTAGGGTACATGCTTAAAATTATTTTCAAAAGAGGGGTATGATTAAGGTAAATAGGTAGCGAACTCTAAGGCAAGCTTTGAATGTGAATTGTCAATGACTTGAGATGCTCATTGAACTTGTTTTGAGGAACTATGCCCCTTGTTTGAATGAAATGAATGCATGCAAGATATGTTTAATGATTGTGGTTACCTAGTGAAGCTTGTGCAACATGGTTTGAGTCTTTTCTTTTTCTTGAATTGGTGTATAATGTTTGGGTTATCTTGAGGCTTGATGATTTTGTGTACAACTACCGTAGTGCTCTAAGCTTTAGAAATGTCTTCTTGTGCAAGAACGTCTTGATTGGCTCTTGATGCAAAAACTCATATATAGCATGTTGTTCATTTGCTGAACTATAAAGAATTATATTACTTGAGTACAAGAAATGGTTCAAGTTTGGGGGTTTGATGAGTTGGAAATTTAGCAACTCATTAGGCTCCTAAGCATGAGTTTTTTACCTAGTTTTTGAGTCATTTATGCGGATTTTATGCCCTTTCTCTTAAATTATGGGTAGGTACTTCACGTGAGTAGAGAAAGCATGAAATCGAGAAAAATACATGAAGTTTGAGATGGAATTTGATGAATTGGCATATAAAGGAGAGGAGCCAAAGATAATGGAAGATTTGAGCTCAAGAAGAGGTGCAAAGACATGATTTAAATCGGATAAATGCGTATCCGGAAGGGCGAAACGTCGAAGCTACTGCCCTGACCAGCTATTCAACCGGTTGTTCGCGTAATGGGAACCGAAGCTTCACAGGAGAAGCAGTCTAAGGAAGGGTAAAAAGGTCTAGAAAGGTCTCTGAAGCATCTAAAAGCCTCAAGGGCATTTGGGAAAAGTTGTACACAAGAAAGTACAGATATCTACATAACTTTCATTGTACAACACTCATTGAATCATCTAGACTTTATCTTCTTCATAGATTTTTTGGTAGAATCTTTTCACCATAGAATTGTAGAGTTAGATAGGACTTTTCTTTTTCTTTTTCTTTAACCCGAATTCTACCATTATTGTAAGAGCTTGTGAAGCAAATTTTTGGAGCTAATGTGATGAATGTGAGGGGAATCCTCTTGGTATCTTCTCTCTATTTTTATATATGCTTGACTAATTTTCTAGCTAGAGGTATATTCATAGTGGGTTTTGATAAACTGCTCTTGGATTCTTATTGAAATTGTAGATCTATTATCTTCTCCTAAGTTATAATTGCCAAAATTGATGGTTTGCAAACATGAATTGTTCTTTACTTTTCTTGCTTTTGCTTGAAAGAGAAAGGAGATAATTGGATGAGAAGATATTAGTGAGGAATTGGAGTGTTAGTGTGTGGGATTAAGCTAGAGATAGTTAAAACCCACATTGTCACTCCATTAAAGGTCAAGGCTAGAAATAACTAGTCCTTCCTCAAGTTTGTGTGGTTGATAACTTGAAATGGCTTTGGAGTTTGAAAGAACCCAAGGCATAAATATTTTTATGGTTGAAAAACAAGAGAATGTAAATTATCTACTACTATCTATGCTAATTATGAGTCTAGGACATTGAAGAAATTCCTGATTTAGTTGTGAGCTCATCTATAGAATGCTCCTAGCCATATCACTTGTGATTGCTTCAATTGGAATTCCTCCCAATTAGTCTTAGTTTAGAATTAGATAGTTATTTTCCTTTAATTTCCCCCAAAATTTACTTTTCAAATGTTGAACAATTATGCGTTCTAGTTTGAATTAGTTTATAACTCTTGAATTATTGACTCAATTCTCTATGAAAATCGACCCCGACATCCATCCGGTATTTATTTTGATAGAACGATCGTTGACGCTCTTTCGTAAAAGAGAAGTGTATTTTGGACGTTATCAAGGAGTGTTAACAAGAGAGTATGGTAACAAGCTACTATGGTTACACTACTCTAACTACCAACTAATTACAGTTATTAGAGTTAGTTACAAAAGTAGTCAGGGAGTAGCATTTTAGTATAAATATAGCCTTGATGTACTAGTAAGGCGGAAGAAGATATTTTCCAGTAGAATGCTTTAGAGCAGTTAAGCTTCTCTTCTCAATTACTCTTCTCTACTTTCTTCTAGATGTTCAAGCTTTGTAGCTTTCTATTAATGGCAGATATATAGAATTTCCTTTTGTTTGATAAGTTATCAAATACTGATAAAAGTTCAATATATCTGGGAGGGGTAAATGTGCTGGATCAATATGCAATCCTCAAAAATCTTAGATACTCATTAAGCAGCTTTTCATTTAGGTATTTGGGGATTCCCCTAAGTACAAAGAGGATCACTCTAGTCCAGTGTAAACCACTCATAAACAAGATGATAGGCAGGATACAATCATGGACAACAAAGTTCCTCTCTTATTCTAGAAGATTGTAAAACTCATAAAATTAGTTCTATTCTTTATACAAATTTTCTGATCCCAAGTGTTTGTCTTACCAAAGAAACTGATTAAAATTATTGAAGCTACTTGTAGAAGTTTTTTATGGACAGTGGATTCTACTATAGCTAAAAGAGCCTTAATTGCATTGGAGAAGTTATGTTACCCATGAATAGCCGGGGGGCTTAATATATTGGATACTAGCTTTTGGAATCAAGCAGCCATATGTAAACTATTATGGAACTTATGTACGAAAAAGGATAAAATATGGACACAATGTGTGCACATCTATTATAAGAAGCAAGGCTCTATATGGGCGACCCAACCTAGCCAAGCTTCTTGGGTCATAAGCAAAATATTAAAAGTTTCCAAGTTCTTTGAGCAGGCTGGTGTAATGGAAAGTGATGTTATAGGGTGGAATGAATTCTCTATTAAAACAGTGTACCTGAGATTCAGAGGGGAACTGCTAAGAGTTAACTAGAGAAGATTGGTGTGTAACAACATGGGGGCTCCAAAGTGGATATTCATACTAAGCGGTGAATGGGAGGCTGCTGACTAGAGATAGACTGGCTAGCTGGGGATATATAGACAATGACCGATGCCCTATATGTGAGCTTCAGGTTGAAAGCTGTGCATACTTATTCTTTGAATACACCGTCTCTAGGCAGGTGTTGACATGTATGCTGTATTGACAGAGTATTCATAGACAGCCTATGGACTGACAATCAGAGGTTCAATGGACACTAGTACATGCTGGGGGAAAAAATGTGACTGTTGTGATATGCAGACTCATACTTACTGGCAGCATATACCACCTGTGGTTGGAAAGAAACAGTAGAGTATTCCAAGGGAAGAGAAGATCAACTGATGCATTGATAAGATCTATTATTCAAGAAGTACACTGTCGTAGGGTAAAATGGCCAAGATTGGTAGGGAGAGTACAAGAACTTGACTACTATCCTAGAGTCCTAAATTCACAAGTGTATAGGATTATAGTCATAGGGGCAATTGTCCAGACTTGCATTTTTTTCTGAGCTGTAACTATTACTTGATACATAAAATTCTTTATTTATCCAAGAAAAAAGTGATCAATTATTTTTTGAATTTCTACATTAACAACTATTTTGGAATAAATATTTTTAATATATTTATCAATTAAAAAGGAATGAAGGAAGTAATTTTTTACCTTTTAATAGAATATTAGGCTGCTCCATACAAATAAATACAAATGGTTTGCTAATATTATAATATGTGTGCAATGAATTGTACTAGAATTAAAAGGGGAAAATGCAAACTCAAATGGAAGAAAGAATAATAATTTATAACACTAATGAGAAGGGGTTTTACTAATTACTCACGTTTAACAAAAAATGATTTGTAATAAGAATGACGAAAAGCTATTGACGTGGAATTGATTGAATATGTATGAGACTTTTTGATTATTTTTTATCCGGCGTTCCACTAATCAATTTCACGTGAAGTTGCATTTTGGGAGCACTCCCTATTTTAAATGTGAATTTTTTTATCAGGGATTTAAAATCTAAAAATGAATAATTACTTACCACTTAATACACAACTTTTGAAAAAAAAATATTTATAAGACCTTTGAACCACGTATATTATAAAACGTTAAACTTTAAAATAGTGTATAATTAATTAATTATTTTGGGTTCTTATTAACATGTTGATGACTTCCATGAATTGATTGAGAGAAAATTTTCCTCCTTGACCAAAAACAACTTTGGCAGGCAAGAGTAAGAAAATACATAAAAATTAAATAAACAATTGTGTCACAGTAAATATGTTCATAACACAAAAAAAATCCTTTTTTTAAATTATGTTTTCAATTTTTTACAATAACACATCAAGAAATATTAAAATAAGATTATGAACAAACCTATCTTGACAATTATAGTCCACCTTTTATTTTTGTTTATATATCCAAGATATTTTCCGGACTATACAATCAATTTGTTGAAATATAAAAATTTACTACGCAATTACTATTGTATATAGATGATTGGTTAAGTAAAAAGAATTACAGATATTAACAACACTCGGATGAAAAATAATAAAAAAGGAAAAAAGATTTATCTGATTTGATAGATAAACAATGACTTACACTTTTGAATTCGTTTGACAGGATATATAAAATATTAAAATTTCAAATATTTTAATTATAACTTTATTTATTCGGCATCACCATTTTTTCGCATAAATTAAATTTACAATTTTAATAAATTTATACGCCCGTCTAAATGATCACGCACACAATCATATAATTAGTGAATATCTGCATTTTTATTCTTTCGAGTGCACTTGTGTCCTTTTTTATTTGTTTTTATTTCTTGCCTTTCTTAAATATCCACACAGAGTGAATTGAAGAGTTGTAATAACGGATAAAAGTCCAAACAATTGTCTTGTTATTTTACTCTATTTATTGCAGTTGAATATAAGTTTAGTTTTTGGTGATTTGAGAAATGTAAGTTTCTTTTTCTTATAATATATATTGAAAAAGTGTCTAAATAAAGAATAAAATATTATTCAGCTTTTAGGGGATAATTTTGTAATTCAGTATGCTTTGCACTTTGTCCCAATTCAATTCATACATATTTTTTAAACAACATATGTAATTGTAAATTTGAAGGAAAGAAAGTACCATTGAATTTGATAAATAATCCTCCTATCTGATCGTTTAGTAAGATGCATTAAAAAAAAAGGTATGTATTGACTTTGTGTATTATTAATTTTTTATTTGGTATATAATTTATAAATGTATAACTAATTATACATTTTATTTGATATTATACTATATATAACTAATACATGAAAAACCATATTAGTAATGCAATAGTTTTAATGCATGTATTAGCATGCCAAGACACAATGACCCCTTGAAAAGTTTTCCCACATCTTTTCTATATTTGTGGAGGATATTTTATTAACACATAATTTTTTAAAAAATTATGCAATTATGTTATTTCTAACACTCCAAACTAAACAATACATAAGAAATAATCTCAACATAACTAATACAAATATTACACTCTATTCAGCATTATTTTTTTATACTTTTGAGATAACCCCTACTTAAATGACTTAATTGTTCAATGTGACTTGTATGGATTGTCTAAACATGGAAAGTTGAACAACTAATTTCAGTAAGACGGGACAATCATCCTAGTTTTTATTGAACGATCCACTTACAATGACAAAAAATAGAGTATGATGATATGAAATATTTTCTATTGCCAATTTATTATGGAAACATATTAAAAGTGAAATCCTGTAAAACATACCAGAATAACAGCTTTGATTGTGTCAGTTGGGATAGGAACCTCAAGGTCACCACTTTCTTGAACTCTCAATAATACATCTACTAGATCTTCCTTGTGCATCTTGTCATACCACTAATTATTCTCCTTGCCTTTATGCTCTTGGACAACGCTTTCCAAAATCTTGTCGATTTTGTGATGTATTTTCTCCATTGTAGCCTTTGCTCCAGTTAGAGGATGGAGAATTTGAGTGGAGAGAATGTGTCTGTCAGGTCAAAGCCACCTGCCAGATCAACAATTTTCCTCAAGATAGTGATAAATTCATCTTGATTCTCGAGTTTCCCTGCAAATGCTGCTTTGGAAATAATGTTGTTTGTCAACATAAATATCATCTGACTGAGATTGATGGTAGCACCACGAGGATTCGATGAAATCGTTTTGATGAGATCTTTCACTTCCTCCTGTCTTATCGACTCAAAGGATTGTACGTTTGACATTAGGAGTTCTGCTACACATATTTTCTAAGTTATGCTCCAATGATCACCATAAAGGGAGAATGTGATCTGAGTGCTATTGTATCCAATTATATCTGCAACAAAATTTTGGCCTATCTGAAAAATAAGATCATGTTTCTTCATAACTTCTTTGGCTGCTTCAGCTGAGGATACAATAATAGTAGGAACTTCACCAAATTTTAGGTGCATAATCGGTCCGTATTTTTTAGCCATGTCTGTCAAAGTATGATGGGAGCATGAGCCCATTAATTGGTGCAAGTTCCCAATAAGAGGAAGTTTTCGTGGCCCGGGAGGAAAATTTGGCCCTTTTCCTCTCTTGGATTCTTTCATGAAAGCAATGGCTATGATTAAAAAGACTAGAAAGCTGAGAAGT
This sequence comes from Datura stramonium, assembly GCA_018107945.1. NCBI lineage: Eukaryota > Viridiplantae > Streptophyta > Magnoliopsida > Solanales > Solanaceae > Datura > Datura stramonium. The sequence goes on from JACEIK010016583.1 coordinate 11,944, forward strand.
ATAGAGAATTGGGAGAATGGTAGCTCCATTTCAATGAGATTTAGTTATGTGAATGCCATTTTGACAATCTAAAGTTTTATAGAAAAATTTCAAGAATTAACTAATATCTCAATATTTTGTTCTCATTAACTTGTTATTGTGTACTGCTGTCTTTTAACTAGCAATCAACATTGGTGGTAGGGTGTGCAAATTAAGGTTAAACCAATAATTAATTGATAATTGAGTTATTGGATTAATGATTGAGTTATTGGTTTAACGCAGTTTGATTATCGGTTTACTATCCGAAGTTATTGGGTTATTGGTTCACTCATCGGTTTGACCATTTTTTAACACGTGACGTCTTGATAATAATTTGTTAAATTATAATTTTACCCTTCAATGTATAAAGTATCCAAATAAGAAGACGGAATGGGTGTCGTTAAAAAGTGAAGAGGATGGTGTTTTAATCTAAATTAAAGTTGATTGCTTTAGTTGAGCTAGTTTTATATATTTTTTTCTCTTTTTTCACCCACTTTTACGGCTAAATATATTTATGACTTATGAGATTTTTCATAGCGAGATCTTGGTTAACGCGATAACGAGATCGATAATGATCAATAACCTAGCGATATCTTATTGGTTCTTTAAGCTACATTTGCTTATGTCTACAAACTGATAACCAATGGTAAAATCAATAGCTTTCAAATAAATTGAACCGGCCAATAGAGGCAGCCCTAGAATCAGGAGCGGATCTATGTATTGGAGGTAGAGTTCCACGGCACCCATACATTCGATTGAAATTTTCTGTATATGTGTATATATATAACATAGCTCTTATAAAATGAACTTTTCCGCGTACAATAACAAGTTAGAACGTGGGTGCAAGTGAGTGAGGTAAAAGTTTGTACCTTGATGTTGCGAGTTTGATCCCGCATAACACCATTTGTAATCAGAATATATATGCCTCTATTCTTCATTTCTTTTGCCCAAAAATACAGAGCTTCACCATTAGGCCATGGGATTCATACACTCTTGATCCACAAGACTATTTTATATTTACCATTACATTCATTTGATAGCTTTCTTAACTTAATTTTTGGCGAACAATTTTTTAATTTAATTTTTGCTGATTTTCTTTTTCTTTCTTTTTATTTTAAGTATAAAATATTACTCTTTTCATCTCAATTTATACAACATTTTTTAAAATCTATTTCAAAAATAATTTTATCTCTCTACAATTAAAAACAGCAACTTTTAAAATTTTCTCTTTATTCTTAATGAAATATTTTATAGCTACACAAATGTCAAGTTTGTTTAAACTACAAATTTCAAATGTCTTCCTCTCTATCTTAAATCTTGGGTCTAGTAAAATGGTGTCATATAAATTGAGGCGTAGAGACTAATAATTTTCTTCTTTCAACAAATTCTTACTCCTCTCTTTTCGTCAAATTTTTAAAAACTCGATAATGATTTTCTCTTACTTTTCTTCTGTTATTTAAATCATTTGGATAAAATACATATAAAAATAGTTTATGCTATGGTAATTTAAATTTTTCAAAATTTTAATTTACAAAATAGTAATATTAGCAAGTGGGACGGCATAAAATTTTCTTAAAAATTTCATGATTTCTTTGACCTTTATAGATTTTCTATTGGTGTGAGTCAATATTTTAACATTAGACTTCGTCTACTTGTTACTAAACTATGTGTGAAAATTTTCGCCTCTTTATATTTAATCTATTACACATAGGCGTGAAGTATTTATAATATAAATAATGTATGTCATCATTGAGTGTTCTAAGAATGAAAACTAAGTCGAATACATTTACCAAATGAATGATGTGTGTGTGTGTATATATATTGTTGGTTTTGTGCTTTTTGCCCGAGTTACCATAATTATTTAATTTTTTGATTTGATCTATATATGTCTTTATAAAGAAAAAAGAGGAATAATTGGAGCAGTTACTATTTATATGACTAAAAAATAGGTTAAATATTTATTGATTTGATTAACACATCTAATTTAAAATAATATAACTAGCGTAACCTTCAAATTGAAATCCACTTTGTCATTGGGTATTCTGTAGAACTCTATTTGTTACCTAAATATGAATTCCCTCACCACAAGGAGGATATTTTAAGGAAATGTAGAAGTTGATTAATCATAGGTTTGCATTGTCGTTTGTAAATAAGAAAATTGTTGAAATTCAATGAATCCAACATAAAATATTCAAATTATGAAGATATGATAAGATATTTTAGGAAGTTTATTATTTATCCATTGATTTATAGGAAAAAAAATATACGTGGCCCCTCCCTCCCTTTCAATCCATTACATGATGCAAATTATAATATTTGTCAGACTAATCAAAAAAAAATACTCTTCATCGGGTGTAATATTATCAAACTTGCATAGTTTTCTCCAAATGACTTCATGATATTATGATGAATATACCTACGCTCTATATGTAACTTTCTCTTGTTGTAGATTATAATTTTTTATGAATTTATACTACACAAAATGCCAACTCCCATTACTGTTTTCATTGTGCATGTAATTTCCAACTATACTCCTCACCATTATGTTTCTGACTCTCATATCATGTTTATGAAAATCTTTTTGTAATTCTTTATCTAGTAATATAAAATAGATTTATGAGATACACTTTGAAAGAAATAATAAAAATTTCCATCTCTTATCTCTTGACATTTATCATGTATTTCTACATTCATTTAAAAATAAAACAAATATGGTGAAACGATTTTAAAATATTTTAATATTATATATCTTTTTATAATATCTTAATCATCATCTCAATATGATATATTAAGATTCGAATTTAATATCTTACCCTCGTAAATAATGAGACATGAATTCATTATCCAACTCCTAAATCCTACCCCAAACCAATATCATAATTTCTTAGAATTTTTTTAGGACATTGCTCTCCGGAAGCAATTTCGAGGCATGAGATATGGAGAATATATTTCTAATTATCTTTGATTAGTTATCTTTGATTAGTAATTTTTCTCTTTCATATTATTTAAATGATGATGTAAGAGTAAATATACCTTTATGTAATATTCAATGCATAATAATGGTGTCTCCAGCTTTGCTATGCCATATTGTAAACAAAATTTCGAGAAATAATATGATAGTCAATAATTGAATGTAATTCCAAAAATGTTACTGTGCAACAAATAATCAAATCCAATACATAGAACTTGTTTTATAAAACAAATCAGGTCATTATCATAGTCACCACATCAGTATAAGAGATAACCATTACAGAAATATGAAAGCTAGTCTTATGCCATGATGTTCATCAATATATCAATTTTTGATTTTTAGTTTTGTTGTTTTCTAAAATATATA
>JACEIK010016584.1:0-15295 GCA_018107945.1 Datura stramonium
CAGATGACTAGACAGCATGGTGGCCTTGTCGGCCCGCATAGGTTCCTTGATATTAGAATTTTTCTGGTTAGCTGTTGATGCATTCACAGGTGGCTATAGGCCTAGTTGGCCAGAGGCTGTGTTTACAGCTGTTATATAGCCCTTTGTTTCCAGGAAACTGAGATAGAGCTAGCTAGGCACCAGATGTGTCTAGGCCCACCAGATAGCAGTCCAAGTCTTACTAGGGCACCAGGTGCCAGTCATACCCCCCAGGGCGCGGCGTGACAATCATAAAGTAAAAATCATAATGTAAACATAAGGGCTCAAGGTTTTCAAATCATTCGTAATCCAATCATAATCATAGTTATAAGAGAAAACTTTACAAAACGTAACTTTAGCCAAAGTAACATAAACATAACCATGCATAAGTCATGAGGAATAATGGGAGGACTCATCTTAACCGACACCATCCTGATAGAGCTTACATGATGCCCCACTATTTTTCCCAAGTGGTCAAGACCGCCCCCGGCTTGCAAGGAAAGGGGACGTATAGTATGGTGATATCACAGGGATCTAATAATATATGTATATACTTACGATGGCATGTAGTTATAAGACCATGGTGTTTACTTGAACGTCGGGTCTACTCGGTGCTAGAAACTGCTCCAAAAACATGCACATAAGGGCTTTTATAGTAATCGTGAAATTATTCATGAAGTTCATATCCAAATAAATAATAACATAATGGATCCCACTTGAAATACATGATTAGCCATGCATAAGGGCCCATGAGTTGGTCAAGAGTCATTAATCCAGAATCATGAAAACCATGCATACTTGTAAAAATATATATATGATATTCATAAATCCATGATGAGTGCTTGAAGAGAAATCATAAAATGAATCATAAATAATAATTTATGCTTAGTAAGATCAAAATCACAATAGAATCATAACTTGACTTTTCATGAAACTTACATAATTGGGCATGATTTAATTAAAAATTAAAACTATGAATTAATAATCCAAATAGGTATAAAACCTACCCATAAATTATAAAACATGATTTTAAACATGAAATAAATTGACCCATAGATAGATCATAGACAATTTCACAAAAATTGTACTAAACCCCAATAGATCATGAACTTGAATCCAGAAATTTGTAATCCATGAAATTTAGAAGAGTTTTGGGCATGAGAGTAAAAGGAACGCTCATTCATCACCTCATATACCTAGGTAAATTTGATTTACACTCCATCTTGAAAGCCCTAAGGAAATTAGAGAAAAATTAGGGAATTCTTCAAGCTTGATCTCCAAGGAAGAACTCTAAACTTGCATGCATAGAATGGTAAGGCTTAGGATAGGTCTAGTACTCTTAAAACCATTCTAATTGGGCTTAAAACAGCGTAGTTATAACCTTAAAGCTTAGAAATTACAAAAATACCCTTAATGAAAAGTCTAGAAATTTTTCACTTCTAGTGACAACGATTGATGCCACAGGTCATCCTTCGATACCACGACTCGTGGTATCTGTCCACTATTTCCTCCATCATTTCTTAACTTCTCAGGTCCTGATACCATGACTTGACAAAACGGGTCATTACTCCAAATAACAATCTGTTACTGCCTCTCGTTACTTTGCTAAATTCCTACTCAGATCTTCAACCACGACTGGTCCGAATGAGTCATTACTAGTCCCAACGAATCATCGTTTTCGGCCGTTTCCACCACTGCTCACCTTATTAAAGTCCCCAATGAAAACATACCATGACTCATTGTCCCATACAACGAGTCGTACCATGACTCATGCAGTCACCTTGACAAGGACCACCCTCAATATGACCCCTTACCACCACTCGTCACACTAACCAATGGTTCATTCCATGGCTCGTTGGTCCTAGACGTGCTGACCATATTCTCACCACGACAAGCACCTATCGTCCGTGGGAGCTTCCCATGACTCGTACAACGGATCGTCCTGTGATATTTTCCTAACTTTTTTTATGTTCTCATTCCCAAATCCCGAGTCTAGTCTTAGACACTTCTGGGGTATTACAAGGTCCAGAATATTGCCCAGGTGATGGGTGTTCAGAAGAGAAGAGTGTAGACTTGGCCTCCTATGAGCTGAAGGAGATTACTCTTATATGGTTCTGATAGTGAAAGGAGAGTAGGGGAGTATGTGCAATCCTAGTTGGTTGAGATGAGTTTGTTATATATTTCTTGGACATATTATTTCCTTGAGAGTTGAGGGAAGAAAAGGTAGTAGAGTTCGTCAACCTAAAGCAAAATGACATGACTGTTCAGGAGTATACCCTGAAGTTTACCCAACTATCCAAGTATGCCCCTGAGATGGTTGTCGACCTAAGGGTTCATATGAGCAAGTTCGTGAATGGGGTGAAAATTCATTGGTCGAGGAGTGAAGGACCACCATGCTGATAAGTGATATAGATATCTCCTGATTGATAATATATGCCCAACTGATAGAGGTAAAGTAAATGAAGGGAAAGGAGAGATGGCCAGGAAAGGGAGCAATGGGCATTTCCAAAAAAGATCCAATTTTGGACATCTCCTTCATTCCTATCATAGGTCTTCAGCCCTAGCCCCATCATAAACCATCATTCCATTCAGACCCCAGAGTGATCATAGGAGTAGGGCATCAGGTTCTAGGGGCTAGAGGAGAATGATAGTGGAGCGCACTTTCCCAGTTTGTAGGAAATGTTCTAAGAATCACCCAAGAGAGTGTTTGGTTGGCTTAGATGTTTGCTTTTGGTTTGGAAAGCTCGGTCACATGCGCAAGGATTGTCCTTTAGCTAGGCAGGGTGATAGTAGAGGTCGTGCCCCAACCACCACTTCAGCCACTCCAGTAGCTCACCCATCTCAACAGGGCACCTCTTCTAGTGTAGGTGGTAGATAGCACCAGAACATGTTCTACGCACTTTCATCTTATCAAGAGCAGAAGTGCTCGCCCGATGTGGTCACTAGTATGTTACGAGTATGCCGTCTTGATGTTTGGAATTGTTACACCCAGGGGTTGAATTATCCTTCGTGACTCCTTGTGTTGTTGTTAGTGATGTTAATCTCAAAGTCCTATCAGAACCATTCCCAGTTTCTACTCTTGTCAGTGAGTTAGTTTTAGCTCGACGAGTGTATAGAAATTTCCCTATCACGATTCTTTCGAAAGTCACCTCAGCCAACTTAGTGGAGTTAAATATGAACAATTTTGATGTTATCTTAGTTATGGATTGGTTTCATGCTTGCTATGCTTCGGTTAGTTATAGGACCCGTATGGTAGAGTTCTGATTCCTGGGTGATTCCTAGAATGGAAGGGTAGTTCGGTTGTGCTTGTAGGTCACTTAATTTCCTATCTCAAGGCCAAAAAGACGATCTCCAAGGGTTGTGTATGCCATCTAGTTCGGGTTAAGGATTCTACATCCTAGACCTTGACTCTTTAGTTAGTTTCTGTTGTATGTGAGTATCTGGAGGTGTTTCCAGATAATCTACTAGGAGTCCCTCCCAAGTGAGAGATTGACTTTGGTATATACATTTTCCTTGATATGCATCCCATATCCATTCCTCCTTACAGAATGGCTCCAGTCTAGCTAAAGAAATTGAAATAGCAGTTGAAAGATCTCCTATATAAGGGTTTCATCAGGCCTAGTAAATCTCCGTGGGGTGCTCCAGTTCTCTTGTTTTGAAGAAGGATGGTTCTCTTCGGATGTGCATTTATTATCAACAGTTAAACAAAGTCACAATCAAGAATAAGTATCCCTACCCCAGGATTAATGACCTATTTGACCAGCTTCAAGGTGCTAAATGCTTTTCAAAGATACACCTCAGATCTGGCTACCACCTGCTCAAAGTTAGGGAGAGTGATATTCCGAAGACAACTTTCAGGACTTGATATGGTCACTATGAGTTTGTAGTTATGTCTTTTGGACTAATGAATGCTCCTGCAGCTTCTGTGGACTTGATGAACAGGGTGCTCAAGACGTATTTGGATATGTTCATGATTATCTTCATAGATGATATCCTCATATACTCTCTTAGTGAGGAGGAGCATGTCACTGATTTGAGGATTGTGTTGCAGACTCTTAAGGATTGCTAGTTATTTGCTAAATTCAGCAAGTGTGAGTTTTGGCTAAACTCAGTAGCATTCTTGGGTCATGTGGTGTGTAGCGAGGTTGTACAGGTAGACTCCCAGAAAATAGAGGAAGTAAATAATTGTCCTAAACCTATCAGTCCCACTGATATTAGAAGCTTCTTGGACTTAGCTAGCTGATATAAGAGGTTTGTATAGGAATTTTCATCCATTGTAGCACCATTGAGTAAGTTGACCCAGAAGAAGGTCAAATTTCAGTGTCGGAGGCTTGTGAGAAGTATCTTTAGAAGTTAAAGACTCGACTCACATCAACCCCAGTGTTGACCCTATCGGAGGGCATGGATGGCTTTGTTGTGTATTGTGATGCCTCTAGGGTTGGTCTTGGTTGTGTGGTGATGCAACATGGTAAAGTCATTTAATATGCCCCTAGACATCTTAAGACTCATGAAAAGAATTACCCGACGCATGACCTAGAGTTGGCAGGTGTGGTGTTTGCCTTGAAGATTTGGAGGCATTATTTGTATGGGGTGCATGTGGGTGTGTTCACAGACCACAAAAGCCTACAATATGTGTGCACTCAAAAGGACCTAAATTTGCAATAAAGGAGATGGATAGAGCTTCTCAAGAATTATAGCATGAGTGTCCTTTATCATCCGGGCAAGGCTAACATAGTGGCGGATGCTCTTAGGCTGTCCATAGAGAGTGTGTCCCATGTCGAGAATGGGAGAAAAGAGTTGGTGAAGGATGTCCATAGACTTGCTCGTTTGGGATTTCTCCTTGTAGATTTAGCGGATAATGGTGTTATTATTCAGAATGGATCGAAATCTTCATTGGTGATAGAAGTTAAGGCAAGGCATGATAAGGATCCTATATTAGTAAGTTGAAGGAAGAAGTCTGAAATCAGAAAGTAGAGGTTTTCTCCCAAGGGGGAGATGATGTATTCCGATATCAAGGTCGATTATGTATTCCGACTATAGATGACTTAAGAGAGAAGATGTTGAGTAGGATCATGGTTCTTGAAAATCTATCCATCCAGGTACCACCAAGATAAATATGTCTTACCATATGTATATATTCATGTTCAAACCCTACAGGGCTGCACAAGTGATATCACGCATTAATCGTTCCTTGGCTTGGCAAGCTTCGAACGACTTTGCCAACTTGAGCAAGATAATTGGGCATCATTTAAGCTCTCTCATGGCGGTTTCGGTTATATGAGTTCTCCCATTATTTCTCATGTTTTAAGTTACTCATCTTCATGTCTTATGATATTATATTTTATAGCATATTTGATCCATTGATCAGTTTATGTGTTTTTCACTTATAATTTCAAATATTGTACACTATATGTTTTCTATTTCTAGATTTTGGGTCATTATGTTTAACTTAAGTTGAATTTCTCATGATTATGATTACTTCAGTAATGTGGCTTTTAGCATGTTGTCCTTACTCTCATGTTCTACCTTGTTTTATATTTATGATTCTAGACCATCGATTTTACTAGAATGTTTTACTCTCTCTACATGCTCTGTACATTCCACGTACTCACCGCATACTCTATACTATATCATCTCATGATATAGTTTGGGGTGATCTGATTCCGTCTCCATATTAGCTCTCTCCCATTATAGTCCAACATCATCCCTAGTCTTGGTGAGTCCTCATGATCCGAGGATGACAATTTTGATTCATGACTCTTTTGTTTACATCTTTTTTTTAGGATCAGCGGGCTAATTCAAGGTGTTGTCCCATCAGCTCATCATATGTTAAGAGGTTTTTCAGATAACCATGTATAGACAGATTAGCTTGTTGACTTGTGTTTATGCTTATGTCTTCATGTTACGCAGACTTCCGCTTTTATTATGTTCAGGTTCTATTTTTCTCTTAGTGATGCTCTTATTCATGCTATGTATGTGCCATGGGTTAGCTTTGAGCCATTCATGGTTCTAGGTCTCATGTCTCAATCCGAGATCCATGCTCGGGTCGTGATAGTTGGACAGTCCCTTATCAAGTGACCCTCTTGTCATAGGAATAAAAAGTTGTGGAACTATATCTACATCTCCCAAAATGCCTCTAGCCGCATGTGACACAATGCGGCGGGGTTGGCCTCGTCTGATTTGAGCCTCACTACTACTGTGAGCCTAATGCTTGTGAACTCTCGCATGGACCTGATTGTCCGTGATGATCAGACCTGCTACCCTACTAGTGCTGGGGTGAAGGCCTAGGTGGCTTACCTGAAAATTAGGGTCTAGGTCCACCCTAGGACTCTACATGTAAATCATTTAGTCTGGCCCTTTTGTGTTGCCCCCTGTCTACCCTCTCGGCCATACGCTGTCGTTGTCTAACCTCTTCTATATTCTGGATGAAGGTATGAACCCATGATATATCCATGTCCTCTCACAACGTAGCTGTAGTGCAAGACTCAACATACTCTAGATTATGTCCTGCTATAAACCGGTTTACTTTGGCTGGCATTAAAAAGACAAAGGTTAATGCATATCTAGACAAGGAGTCAAATCTCAGTGCATACTCTCGGACACTCATCCTACCCTACTCCATATGTAAAAATTGATCTACCTGGACTCTCGAATCTCTTATGGAAAATAATGATTAATGAAAGCCTTGGAGAAACTAGACCAGGTAGGTGGAGGTGCATCTCTCTCTTAGGATCTCTCCCAGCTTTCATACCATAGAGCAGCTAGATCTCGCAGTAGGAACATCATTAACTCAACTAATTCAATAGTTGAAGCATGCATAACTCTGAAAATTCTATTAAGCTGGTCAAGAAAATGTTGAGGGCCCTCTCTGCGATCTATCCCTGTAAACTATGGAGGATTCAAAATAATAAACTCATGAAACCTTGAACTTATGCATCCTTCAAAAGGCCCGACAACCTCTGATGCCACTCGTTATCGCTGGGAAGACATGATCTGAGCCAACTACACTCCTGCACTCCTGATCTAAAGGAATAGGAGGTGCTGGAGATGGTGCTGGCTGATTTGTAGCCCTCAGAGCATCTTGATGTAGTGGAGAATGTTAAGGGGATCGAGAAGATGAAATAAAAATCGGTTCACTTGAATAAACAAGAAAATTATGTAGAAGCAATAATACAAAGATTAAAGATAAGAAATTAAAGATAGGTGAAATTTGTGGATAAAATTTCTAAATTTCAAGATGATGTGTTAAGAACCCTAATTAATCTTAGTATTCAAAATTAGCGGATTAAAATCTAATTATGATACTAATAGAGTCAATTAAAAAAGATAGATAAAGAAATGATCCAGGCCCCAAATTCGAAGAAATTAGAGACAATAATTAGTATAAGACTAATTACATTCTTCAATTTACGAATAAAAATCAAAGATATCAAGTTAACAATTAGTCTTACCTCTTAAAGAATCGTTCTTGTAATGTTGTAAGATAAATCCTATGTAACCACACACAAAGGTGTAAACAGGAGAAACCTCTCAAATAATATTAATCATGTCTTCTGAAAATAATAAAATCCATCCCTATATATAGGGAAAACCTATTCAAATAGCATGGGTTTCAAATTCTACTTTTATGGAAATAACAAATATTAAAATTAAACTAGAAACTTTTAAACAAGGAAAGTATGTACAAATAATATAAAATTATTCCCTAAAGAAATATGGAAAGAAAGTGCCAAGTTAGCACAAAAATTTACACGTGAATTTCAGCCAATGGTTGGGCCAAAACTCACGTGAATCAACCCCATGTTAGGCGGCAATTTCAGCTTATTTGTGGGCTTTATTTGTAGTTCTTTGAGGCTTCATGTGGGACCCTCCTCTCCAGAAACATGTGACCCCAATTTTCCTCTTCTTGGCTTGAATTTGGACCATAAAATATGTGTAGTACTCAGTCCGCTCCTCTCCATAATTCTTGAATTCATTCTTGGGCTTTTCTTCCATAATAAGCATCTTCATTGGCTCATCGTTGGACACCTCTTTCAAAATAAGCATCTTCTTGGGGTCATCCTTGGACACTTAGAGGTCTCAAGGTGATGATAGGTGAGTTGTGTCGTCTAGGTGCTATGTGTTGTGGTTTACTTATTTGACTTGTCGGGCTTATGTGGGCTAGGTAGGTTCTGCTTATGTGTTTGCTTGTACTTTCCAGTCTTATGGAGGCCAGGTAGTTTTTATGTGTTTATTTAAGTTGAGTTTCTCCTCCTACAAAATATGGTATATCTGTCGATCCCTAGTCTGAGTCTTGTAGTTGTTTCTACCTTTTATACTCAATACATTATTATACTGTTGCCCTAGTTGGGGCATTCTATTCATGCCTGCAGGTGATGGTGGGCTGGTAGATTGAATTCTTGGTCACTGAGCGGATTTCTAACTGAGTCGGTACACTCCAAGTCTTTTGGAGTTTCCAAATGTTTGAGTTAAGGGTAGTTCAGTGCCCTATCCCAATCATTTGCTTACTAATGTGTTCCTGGAGGCTCATAGACATTGGATATGGTCACAATGTTGTGGTAGGCCAGGTGGGCCTTATTGTATAGTTGATTTTCCATTATGTGGCCTTAAGGCCTATTGTATAAATTTTGGTTGGTCGATAAACCAGCTTCCGCTATAATCTATCATGTTACTTTGATTTTATAGTTGTTGTGTTGTCAAACCTCGCCAGTTATGGCCTATTGTCGTTAGATTTTTGCAGGGTTCGCTTGGTCAAGTTCAACATTAGGTGCCAGTCAAGCCTCCCTAGGTTTAGGGTGTGACAAACTTTGTACTGAGCAATTCATATCCTAGGGAGTCTATGAGTTGTGTCTAGTAGAGTCTTGTTTATGTGTGCATTGCACAGTGTACTTATACACAGGAGGCTATAGGACATTTAGGATTGTTCCCCTTCTTTCTGGATCGAAATCATGTGAGATGTCGGCTATCATAAGAGTCGATTCTAGAATCACATTTACTAAACTGTGTAGGGATGCTTGCGACATGGTGGGATATAGCCGGCCAGTGGCTAGACATGGTGGCAGGTAAGGTCCTTATCTTAATTATCGTTATAGTTGTGTCATGCCTCGGCATGGTTCAAAGTTTTTTTGCTTGGAGTTGTTTGTTGTAGGCTTTCCGTTTGAGGCTCTGTCGTGCGGAGTTTGTCTATGAGTTGGAGTCGTGTATGCCGTCCAATATTTGAGGACAAATATTTCTAAAGGGAAAGGATGTAACATCTCTAATAATTTGAGTGATAAATTCATACTTTAGAGGTCTGACTAAGAGTACTTAATAGGATAAGAAGGAAATTTTTTAAGGTGTTTGAGTCACTCTATGATCTTATTTAAGATTGAACGTCGATCAAGTTTTAGAATGAAATTTGGCAAAAGTTATCGCAAAATCTCCTTCTTGAGATTTCCTGAAATTTAGGTCGAATGTCTCAAAGCTTTTCTCCCAATCTATAAGGAGTTAGGGGGTGTAAGTCATATCAAATTAAAGGACTATGANTCTTTCTCAGTCAGTCGTGCTATAGAGCGTCTCAAAGCTTTTCTCCCAATCTATAAGGAGTTAGGGGGTGTAAGTCATATCAAATTAAAGGACTATGAGTCTAGTTTCCAACGCCTTAAACTGTTCACCAATCCATCTTTGAGATAAAGAGATATTCACATTTTTGCGAGACAACACAAGTAGGCACGTCACAAATGATCTAAGGTAGTGGAGGACTATAAAAAGCTCCTTGGTCGGTTTGTTCATATCTTTTATCATTTCTGGAAAGCCTTTCACGAAGGAAATCTCTCTCAAGGTCCTTCCATGGTGTTCTATAGTTTTTTGGTCTAGAAGCCATGGTTCAAAATTATTTTGATGTCGAGAAGTCGGGAATCGCGTGTAATTTGCATTTTGGTGTCTTTTCTGGGATTTTGGTGGCTATTTCATGGTAAAGATATTGGTACGTCTTGTTCTTTTGATATTTCTCTGTTGATCATATTAGTTATGAATGCGTTAGCAAGAATAGGTTATTGTTTCAGAGATTCTACCGCCGAGTTCGTAAGAATCATGTCAGGTAAACTTCATTTGTCTTGTTTCGTTATTCAGTTATGTTGGCTGCATTTTCTCAGTAACTTGGGCTAATCTTAGAAAGTAACTTGACGTTTCAGAGATGTGGTTTGGGCACTTGGTCAACTTCTTTTTGAACCTCAACCAGGTCTAATGAAGTGCCTCATTCTTCAATTGTCGGAAATTCTAGATCTCATCCTTAAGCTGCAACATTCTGGAGGGTGGGAAGAATCTCTCTAAGAAGGCTTGCTTTAGCTCCCTCCAGTTGGTAATAGAGTCATTGGGAAACTCTGATAACCATAATGTGGCCTCCCCAGACAGAGAGAAGGGGAAAAGTCTTAGCCTTATAATATCTTGGCTGACTTCGGGCAACCTGTATGCCTTGCATATTCCCACAAAGTTCATCAGGTGCAGATTTGCATCATCAGCTGCATGACCACTAAACACCCCTTTCATGTTCAACAACTAAATCATGGTGCTAGTGATATCAAATTTATCCCTAGCAGGCAGTGGTGGTGGTACAATGGCTCTGGTTGACCCGACTTTATCGATGTCCAGGTTCATCTTCATTGAAGAACTGAGGGGCATATCTTTTGCCTTTGTTGTCCCTCCGATGTTGACCAGCATTCACGACCTTATCTCTAGCATCCTCCACATCCTGAAGTTCAGCTTGCTGAGCTAGCTCAGCTTGTCGAGCTAGCTCAGCTTGCCTATGTTCTTCAGCTATACGGGCATCTCTTTGCTCTTGGTTTTCCATTCTACGCAGTGTTCGTTTAAGTTCGAGATCCAACAGAATCAGGGGGTTTCCAATCCGACGAGTACTTGGCATTCACCAAGAAACAACCTATGGGTATCCAAAAACAAAAAGAAAACATAATTCAGGAAATAACAACCAAAAGTCATATACAAGCAATTAATCTAATCTTAGTCGTATTCCCCGGCAATGGCGCCACTTTTTGATAACGCTCAAACTCACACCTCATGACAAAGTATGAAGCAGTTGTTGTCAATAAAGAACCCAACTAAGAGGTTGGGGTCGAACCCACAGGGAGTAAGGTAAGATCTAGACTAATGCTCTTAAATGAACTTGTTGGTAAGTTATCTCCAAATTGGGGGAGCTTAAAGAAAACAATATTAAAACAAAGGTTATAGTTTTGATTTAAATCAATATTTTCAAACAACTAGGGTAAGTGTTCCCTATGGGTTCATAACAACTTTAGGTATACACACGTGATCAATCTCAATGCTTATTTGTAGAACTAATAACTAAGGTTCACCCAAACGACTGGTTCGTCCCTATTGGATGAAATACTCAATCACTGGGTTAGGTCTCATGAGTGATTTCAAACTAACCATTATCAATATTTTGCAAATTTAACTATTTTGCTCAAGCTAATACAATGATCGTAAAGATCAAGGATTTGTTGTAATTCTCTTTTTTCTATTCTCTACTTCTCTAGGTTTAAGCAAGTAAAGAATTTGGTCAAGTCCTAATGTTGTACATCGTTAAGAAATGATTAAACATGAAGTGAATACAATACAAGCTTTTTGCATTGGTTTTGAATCACTTTTGTGCAACCCTAATTCGTTAATCCTCCATGGTTTCTACAACCCCTAGTTACGGAGGTTTTAGCCTCTCATGGTTGTAAGATTATAATTCACATTTATATACAAACACATAATTAAACACTTATAACAACAATTGGAAGGAAATCAGATTTAATTATCAAAGGACAACCTTAAGAACAAAGTAGGAAATCAAGAATTCGATCCCAAGAATTGCTCCTCAAAACTTGCTAAAAATTCACAAAGATGATTCTTCACACGTCTACTAACTCAATTTTGTCCTTCCCTATTTAAAATAAAACATAAAGGCTATTTATACAAACATTAGAAACTTTTTCCTAAACTAACAGGGAGTTTTCCATATCTTGTGCCAACTGTTTCATGATTGGACCTACGACCCATAGAAGGATTGTACGGGTCATACCTGCTTTCCATAAGTTCTTGGCCGCTGCAGATTTGGCTAAGTATGAGCATGTTGGTACGACTTGTACATCGCTTCTGTGGTTTGGCCCTGAGAACTTTGACATCTTTTGGAATTCTTCACTAGTATTGTGGTAGACTCATACCTTATTGCCATGACTCATACTGTCTTTAGTGTCTGAAGTTCTACCAAGTATTGAAAAATCTTCTAAAGTTCACCACGGCTCCTGGTACGATCCATACATTATTGTCAAGGTTCGTGAGTCCATACGTACCAGGAGTCTGCCTTTGTTTATCAGTGTTTAGTATTAGTTGGTCATTTCATGTTATTCAATTCAGTTGTTTACTTTCCATGTTTATTGAATATCTCACTTACTCAGTACATTAAAAGTACAGACGCATACTTTCTATGTTGTATCATATTATGATACAGGCACAGGTTCTTAGCCTTATCATCGCCAGTAGTTTCCTCCGACGATATCAGCAATAACATCATTTGGTGAGTCCTCATCTTTCGAGGATGATGGTCGTTGTTCAGCTAGTTCTTTATTCAGTTAGACTTTAGTTAGCTGGAGCTTGTCCCAGCAACTCATCAGTTAGTAGTTGTCTTTCAGACATAGTTGTTTAGTATTGTCTCCAGCTATGTTTACATTTTCAGTAGTATTAATTATATAATTACTTTTATAAAGCTTCCGCTTATGATTACACAGTTTACTAGTGTAATGATAAACCATAGATTAGCTTGGGGTCACTTGTGGCACCAAGTACCGTGTCTTGTCCAGGGTGTAGACTCGCATCATGACAAACTTGATATCAGAGCACTAGGTTTAGAGTATCCTAGGATTTCTGAAAGGCACATCAACTAGAGTCATTTTCATGGGTGTAAGCGTGCCACACTTATGACAGGAAGGCTACAAGGCATTATTAGGAAAACTCCCTTTTGTTCATGCTCCTTATCATGCGTTGAAGTTGAATCCCAAAGTTTCCTCCTAACTCATGCTCTCTTCGTTTCAGTTAAACTATGCCTCCAAAATGAGGAAACGAATGGAGGAACGACAATGCCAACCAACCTGCCCCACCAGCTCAGCAGCCCCTTAGGATGACACCCTGTCCTTAGCAGAATTTCGAGTGGAAATCCAACTACTGGATCAAATGGTGACCAACCAAGTGAACTAGCAGGTGGTTCCAGTGAATACAAATAGGTCGACAACAGCTTCTAGGGTTTGGGACTTAACTCGAATGAACCTTCAAGCTTTCCATAAATCCAAGGTGGGAGAAGACCCACAAGATTCTGTAGATGAGGTGTGGAAGATCACCCGGATTATGGGTGTTAATTCCTTGGAGAGTGCCGATCTAGATGCCTACAAGTTGAAAGGGGTGGCTAAGATTTGGTACAACATATTGAAGGAAGGGAGGCCAACAGTAGCAGGGCCAGTAGAGTGGGAAGAGTTCACAACTGTATTTCTAGAAAAATTCTTTCATCAGGAATTGAGGGAGGCCAAAGTTGAAGAATTAATGAATCTAAGGAAGGGTAATAGAACCGTTGAGGAGTATGCGTTGGAGTTCGCTCGGTTGTCGAGGTATGCTCTAGAGATGGTAGCCGAGCCAAGGGATCGCATGCTCAAATTCATCAATTGAGTGTCAAACTTAGTACTAAAGGAATGCAGAACAACAATTCTCATCAAGGACATCGACCTAACCAGCCTCATCATTCATGCCCAGAAGATTAGGGAAAAAAGTTGAAGGATATTGAGCGGGAGAATAAGCGGGCTAGAATAGGTTAGTCGAATTAGGGCCACGAGAGCTCCGATGGTAGTAGTCGCCCACAGTAGCAACAACAGAAGACTCCAGCACCCACATCAGCCAGCACCTCTTCTTTTCGATCCCGCAAGGATTGGAAGGGTGTAGCATCTGGCTCTCAGTCCCAGAGTTACAGTGCCAGCAACTGTTACCCAACTTGTCCTAAGTATGGCAAGAACGATTAAGGGGAATGTCGCATGGGCAAGGAGAGTTTCTTTAGATGTGGGTAGTTGGGTTACAAGTTAAAAGAATGTCCTTTAGCAGCACGTGGGAGAGCTTAGTCTATTTTAGCAGCCCTAGCAGGCCATCCAATTCAGACACAATTGTTTAGTATTGTCTCCAGTTATGTTTACACTTTCAGCGGTATTGATTACATAATCACTTTTATAAAGATTTTGCTTATGATTATTCAGTTTACCAGTGTAATGATAAACCATGGATTAGCTTGGGGTCACTTGTCACACCAAGTACCGTATCACATCCAGGGTGTAGAATCGGATCGTGAAAGCCAATGAACGAGATTTTTTCTCTCCAAAGTCAAAAACTTTGGGATTCACTTCACTCCAAGTAAGAATATCTTGACATGTTTTCAAAAAAACAAAACTTCCATAATAGATAATAAAAAAATATTGTAGAATGAGACTAAGGAAAAAGTAAGTACTATTAAGAGAAAAATATTATATTTTCTTTTGAAAGTTGAAACCTTATCCATGTTTAACTAATTAAAAAATCAAAGAGTCCAGTAAATTTCAACGCTCTCTATTTTTCTACGAAGAGAATCACAAACTTCATTGATATTTATGCAGATTATCAATACTGAGTAAGACAAATAAAAATTTTCACACACAGAATGAAATTGCTCTTTTTTTTCACACAAGTCGAGATTAGAAAACAAATAAAACCTATGCTCTAATGTCAATAAGGAATTAAATCAAATACACAGTTTGCAGGATCATTGAATTAGTTTCACTAGTAAGATAGTGTAATCACATTCAAAGATGAACTACACTGTATAAAGTCATAGTCTAAAATTCAATTTGATCGTTGGATACTGGGTGTTTCCCTCACTTATTCCCTTCCAATTCAGTTTCAGCATCTGGTATTAAATTCCTCTTTAGTACTCTATTCAACTCCTCACTCATCAACTCTATTCAGATTTTCAATGTGCACTCTAGTTGTGTTAATCCACTTAGTATGCCTATTCTAGTCTAGAGTCAATCACTCCTTCAGAAATCAGTTTATAGTTTCAGTTTGGGAATTGCAGCTCATTTCCCAGTTTTCCAACAGTTTTAGCCTTTATTCAAGAATGAATGATCCCAAGGGGGAGATATTGTAACACCCTAAAACTTTCTTAGATCAAACTCAGTCTCAGCAAGAAGAAGAATAAAATTTTATCTCAGAATGACTAAGACTATTATCT
>JACEIK010016585.1:0-15295 GCA_018107945.1 Datura stramonium
TGCGGAGGACCCTACTTGTGGCGGCACTGTAACCTGATAGAGAAATTATGGAGAATTTTGGGGGACACAAGAAAAGAACAATTCCCTTGTTGAATTCCCACATACCTGACTAAAATCTCCCAGAGAAGGAGCTTGAAATGCTGCAATAGATGAGAAACCCTAGTCTTACTTGAAGGGTTTTTGAGAGGAGAGCTTACAGTGATTTTTTAAAAACTGGGAGTGGGAATGAGGAATGAACCATTTTTCCCCACTAAAAGGTCTAAAATTATTATTAAAATGACATAGTTTTAATCTTGGGAGAGTAGGAAATTACTAAATAGCCCTTAGAAATTCGCTGGGAAAAACTTCCAGGTGACCCTAACGGGTGACCTAACAAGTCGTGGTGGCTGACCACGACTCATGGTCACTCCCATCAGGTACACTGCCTAGGCTTCTCATTAGGTCACCACGAGGGACCTAACGAGTCTTAGTCACAAGTCGTGGACCACACTGTCCCACTGCTGAAGATTAAGTGCTAAGCATGGTAACTGGTCACCTAACGAGTTGTTACTACTTACGACGACTCACTGTCACACTTGTTAGGTGCGCTAGCTTAAACTCACTAGGGCTAGTAAGGAGGGACATAATGAGTCGTTGCTAGGGACCATGACTCGTTTCCCCCACCCGTCAAGTACACTGCTCTACTGATAATCTCCTCAACCCAGACCTGGCCATGAATGACTCGACGGGTCGTGGTCAGTGACCACGAATCATGAAGTCCCTCATTGGGTACACTGCCTCCCTTCTCAAAAACCTCAAACCTCCTTCTCACGATCTAAAGAGTCTTGAGGTCAATGACTTGTTATGTGGGTCGTCCTGCAGCTTTTCTGCAGCTTTTCCAGATTTCTAGATTTAAGTCACGGAATTAGATTTTGAGTTTTCGGGGAATTACAATATCTCCCCCTAGTAAACATTCATCCTCGAATTTTAGAAAACACATCGAAAGCAGAAAATAGCAATCAAAATTTCCAAATACAGCTCATTTAACTCCAAAACTATCGAAATGACTACCTCCGTTTCAAAATACATAACTGATCTGATATTACTTTTCATTCATACATTCAAAAACGTAAAAGAGACTTGAACATCTGAATTGAGTCATGAAAACTAAATTGATTTCTAGGGTCAAAACTTATATATCAAGTTGTGCTAGAACTGGTAGAGAACAAATGCGGGTATTTGGCCACCATATTTGCTTCGGCCTCCCGGGTAGCTCCTTCAACCTACTGATTCCTCCATAAAACCTTGGCTGAAGCTATCTCCTTGTTCCTTAGCTTACGAACCTGACGGTCAAGGATCTGGACTGGTACTTTCTCATATGAGAGACTATATTTATTCCTACACTATCCAATGGGACAACTGAGGTTGGATCTCCGATGCACTTCAAAGCGACACATGGAAAACTGGGTGTACAACTGCTAGTTCTGACGAAAATTCTAGCTCATAGGCTACATTGTCGATAAGCCTCAAAATTCTATAGGGTCTCACATATCTCGCATTGAGCTTCCCCTTCTTGCCAAACCTCATCACCCTTTTCATGGGAGAAATTTTTAGGTAAACCCAATCATCAACTGCAAACTCCAACTCTCTTCTCCTCACATCAGCATAAGATTTATGATGACTCTGAGCTGTTTTCAACCTTTCTCAGATGAGCTGAACTTTCTGCATTGCCTCATGAACCAAGTCTGGCCCTATCAAGGTAGCCTCACCAACTTCAAACCACCCTATAGGAGACCTACACCTTCTACCATACAATGCTTTAAATAGGTCCATCTAGATGCTAGAGTGGTAGCTATTTTTGTATGCAAATTTGATAAGAGGCAAGTGATCATCCCAATTACCCTTAAAATCAATCGCGCACGCTCTTAGCATATCTTCTAGGATCTGAATGGTCCGATCCGCTTGCCCATCGGTCTGCGGGTGAAAAGTGCTGTTGAGTTTAATTTGAGTGCCTAGTCCCTTCTGAAAGGACTTCCAAAAGTGTGAGGTGAACTGCGTTCCCCTGTATGAAATGATAGCTAAGGGCACCCCATGGAGTCTTACTAACTCTCGAATGTAAAGTTTGGCATAGTCCTCAGCTGATTCTGTGGTTTTAACTAGGAGGAAGTGTGCTGACTTAGTCATCCGATCTACTACCAACTAGATTGAGTCATGCTATCGGCGAGTCCGAGGTAGACCCATAATGAAATCCATATTCACTTTTTCCCACTTCCACGTAGGTATAATGATATCTTGGGTCATGCCTCCTAGCCTTTTGTGCTCCACCTTGACTTGTTGGTAGTTCGGGGACTTGGCTACGAATTCAGCACTGTCTCTTTTCATGCCGTTCCACTAGTAAATATCCCACGAATCGCAGTACATTTTTGTAGAACCGGGGTGAATAGAGTATCTCGATCTGTGTGCCTCAGCCAGTATCTGCTGTCTCAACTCACCAACATCCGACACACACAATCTTCCCTGGTAACAAACCACACCATCTCCCCTTTTTGGAGAAAGCCTCAACCTCCTTTCTGAGAATTGCTTCTTTAAGTTTAAGTAGCACTGGATCTTCATCTTGTTTGGACTTAACTTCACTACCACCACACCTTCGCTGAATCCACCAGCTACACCCCTAACCGGGCTACTATGTGAACATCCCTTGCTAACTCCTTTTTGTCTTCCTCAATATGAGTCACACTCCATATAGACCGTCTGCCTAGGAAGTCATCCACCACATTGGCTTTGCCTGGGTGATACAGTACACTCATGTCATAGTCTTCAACTCCAACCACCTTCTCTGATGCAAATTTAAATCCTTCCAACTTAGCACGTACCAGAGACTCTTATGGTCTGTGAATACATCGCGTGAGTTCCATATAAGTAGTGCCTCCATATTTTTAACACAAACACCACCGCTGCCAACTCCAAGTCATGAGTTGGATAATTCTTCTCATGAACTTTGAGCTATCTGGAGGCGTAGGCTATCACTTTGCCCCGCTGCGTCAGAACGCAATCGAGTCCAACCTTGGAAGCATCACAATAAACAACCAATCCATTTGTTCCTTCTGGCAAGGTCAGAACTGGAGCAGTAGCGAGTCGAGTCTTCAACTCCTGGAAACTCTTCTCACACTCGTCTGACCACTGAAATTTTACCTTCTTCTGAGTTAACTTAGTTAGAGGAGATGCTATGGAGGAGAAGCCTTCCATGAACCGTCGGTAATAACCCACTAAGCCCAGAAAACTCCTGATTTTAGTAGGAGAGGTAGGTCTAGGCCAATCCTTCACTAATGCTATCTTATGAGGTCTACCTATATTCCATCACTCGAGACCACATGACCTAAGAAAGTCATGGACTTTGACCAAAATTCGCACTTGGTGAACTTGGCGAATAACTAGAGGTCCCTGAGTGTATGTAATGCTAATCTT
Source organism: Datura stramonium (assembly GCA_018107945.1). Classification (NCBI taxonomy): domain Eukaryota; kingdom Viridiplantae; phylum Streptophyta; class Magnoliopsida; order Solanales; family Solanaceae; genus Datura; species Datura stramonium. The sequence goes on from JACEIK010016585.1 coordinate 3,445, forward strand.
AGGTGATTGGCATGCTCGTCCTCATTCTGGAGTATACTAGAATGTCATCAATAAATACAATGACTAACATATCCAGATACTTCTTGAAGATTCTGTTCATTAAATCCATGAAGGCTGTTGGGGCGTTTGTTAACCCGAAGGACATCACCACAAACTTGTAGTGACCATACCAAGTTTTGAATGCTGTTTTCGGTCACACTCCCTAACCCTTAGCTGATGGTACCCTGACCTGAGATCAATCTTGGAGAAACAATTGGATCCCTGAAGTTGGTCAAACAGATCATCAATTCTGGGTAGAGGGTACTTGTTCTTAACAATGACCTTGTTCAACTGACGTTAATCTATGCACATTTTGAGGGTACCGTCTTTCTTACGTACGAATAGCACTGGAGCACCCTAGGGAGCGATGTTGGGTCTGATAAAACCATAATCAAGAAGATCCTTTAACTACTCCTTCAACTCCTTAAGCTCAGTTGGAGCCATTCTGTAAGGAGGGATGGAGATGGATTCAGTATCTGGGAGGAGGTCTATTCCGAAGTCTATTTCCCATTCAGGGGGAACTTCGGGAAGATCCTTAGGAAATACATCTGGGAACTCGCTGACCACTGAAACTAACTGGATAGTTGGGATCTCAGAGTTGGAATCCTTGACCTGAATTAGATGATAAATACACCCCTTGGAGATGAGTTTCTGGGCCTTAAGGTAGGAAATAAGCCTACCCTTAGGCGATGAACAACTGCCCGTCCATTCTAACACTAGTTTATTTGGAAACTAGAACTTGACAACTCTAGTTCTACTTGAGGCATAGCAGGAGTGCTACCAATCCATTCCGAGAATAAGGTCAAAGTTGACCATGTATAACTCTACAATATCAGCTAGAATAACTTTATTCAGGACTGAGACTGGGCAGTGTTTATATACCCGACTCGCTCTAACTGACTCACCAACTGGAGTAGAGAGTGAAAATGGTTCTAAGAGGACCTCTGGTTTGAGGTTGAACTGGATTGCTATATAGGGATTCAAAAATGAAAGAGTGGCTCCTGGATCTAAGAGGGCATACACATCTAGATGAAAGAGACGTAACATACCCGTGACTACGTCAAGTGAGCTCTCCTGATCCTGACGGGAAGACAAAGCATAAAAATAATTTTGACGTTGACCGTCCTCTGTACCTGATATTTTAGCCTGCTGGGATAGTCGACCTGCTGGAGCTGATGATGTGGTGGATTATGGTCTCCCACGCCCAACTGATGGGCACTCCCTGAGCCGATGTCTGAGTTGTCCACTACCAAAATAGCCCTCTCGACCTTGAAGGCACTCTCCCCAGTGGTTCCTACCACACTTGGGACAAGCTTGATACTTGTTCCTGGTACTATGGGCCTGAGATTGAGTGCCAGATTACCCACCCCTCCGATCCTGGCGGGACCAAAAAGTTGGGGCACTAGCTGAACTGGGTGCTGGGGCTCTTTGTTACTGTTGCTGTGGTAGGCGGCTACTACTTCTAGACCTCTGATGGCCGAATCTGACTGTCCAGTCCTTGACCGTTTGTTCTTTCGCTCCATATCCTTCAACTTTTAAGCCTCAATTTGCTGGGCATAAACAATCAAGCTGGAGAGGTCCATGTCTTTAATCAACATCGTTGTCCTGCACTCCTTGAGGACCAGATTTGACACCCCGTTCACATACTTCAATATGCGAGCCTTTGACTTGGCTACCATCTCTGGAGCGTACTTAGACAACCTAGTAAACTCCAGAGCATACTCCTCCACGGTCCTATTGCCCTATCGCAAATTCATAAACTCACCCTTCTTTGCCTCCCTCAGCTCCTGAGGGAAAAATCTGTCCAAGAAAGCTGTGTGGAATTCCTCCCACTCCACTGGTCCTTATCTCACTGGCCGCCCCTCTTTCCACTGTTCATACAAGACTTGAGTTACCCCTTTTAACTGGTAGACATCTAGGTCAGCACTCTCAGAAGAGCTAACACCCATAATGCGGGTGATCTTTCTGATCTCATCCACAAACTCCTGGGGATCCTCCCCTACCTTGGATCCTTGAAAAGATGGAGGGTTCATACGAGTGAAGTCCCGTACCCTCACAGCTGCTGCAGACCCATTGGTGTTCATGGGCACCACCTATTGGTTCACCTGGTTGGTGACTGTTTGGGCCAGCAGTGGAATGACCGCTTGGAATTCGACGGTAGATATTGAATCATCTTGGGGAGCTTCTAGGGCTGGTGGGGCAGGTCTATTGGCGTTTCCAGCCCTTCTTCTATTACCACGTCTAAGAGGCATGGTTCATTAAAAAGAAACAGAGCATGAGTTAGAAGGACGTTTTTTGAATTGAACTTTAACATACAATAAAGAGTATGAACAAAAGAGAGTTTTCCTAATAACATCTCATAGAATCCTCGTCATAAGTGTGGTGCGCTTCACACCCATGAAAAGGACTCTACTCGATGCGACTTTCAGACTTTCCGAGGATACTCTAAACCTAGTGCTCTGATACCATGTTTGTCATGCCCGAGACTACACCCTGGACGTAACACGGTACTTGAAGTCACAAGTGGCCCCAATTCAACCCCTAGTATATCATACACTGGTATTTTGAGTAAAACAATTAATATATATATCAGAAGATTTTAAATAATAGCATAATAGAATTTGAGAAAATAAACTAGAAGAAAACATTAAAATTTAAAACATTTGAAGTCCGAAATTAACTCTGTGTCTGAAAGTCTACTAATTGATGAGTTTCTGGGAAAATCCCCCAGCTAACTCTAAATCTAACTAAAAATAATAAATCAACTGAAAGGAAATGGAATAAGGCCTTCGAATGATGAGGACTCACACTTCAACTGCGGCAGGAGAGGATATGGAATGCAACAGCTAACGATGTTGAGTCTGGGTACCTGCAGCTGTATCATGAAATGATACAACATAAAAGTATGCGTCAGTACTTTGAATGTACTGAGTAAGTGGGAGAAACATAACTGATGTATAAAGTCTGAATGGAAATGACATGCAATGACCAACAGGTAAGCGAACTAAACTACTGATGTAATCTGAAATAGTCAAGATGACCCTGTCTGATGGTCAAGGACATGCCCTAAGTATGAAACACTAAGTCTGAGATATTGTACTGAACTAAGCTACTTATTCTAAAATTGGACTAGACTGACTAGTGGGAGAGTCTATAACCGACATATAACCACGTGAGCTAGACGTGGAGTCTGATGTATACACCCCACCAATAGGACCCAATATACCTTGCCAGGGTATAAATACATGAACTGGGTGATCAAAAAAGTCTGGGGCCAATTAGGCCAAGTAATATTGTAGCCTACGCTAGCAACGTAGTTTTGGGAACCTGGGTGCGCTGGAACCCCGACCCGCTCGGTGCTAAGTCCTACTCCCATTGGAAACCTATAATAAACTGCTAAGATAATAGCTCGAAACTGGCGTCCAAGACTAGTCAAGGACATATAACTGAAAGTACCTTGAGAGTCTTATCGGACCAGATTCTGAAACAGGGTTCTAGACTGGTCAGAGCAGCTTATCTGGAAACGTCGTAACCGTCTAAGAACAAACTTTAAACTGAATTGGGATCCTGGGGCTAGTCAGAGCTATATATCTAAAATGTCATGACTACCTAATGGAGCAAAAACTAGATTCTGAGTCTGATTCTGATAACTGAAAAGCACCACTGACACCTCAAGAAAAGACTAGAGTCAAACTGATCAGTTGACAATTTCTGTATAGTCTTGAAGCGATTCTATGTTCTAACTGGACTGAGTTACTAAATAGCTAATAGAGAACTCAACTCATCTCAACAACACGGGAATTTCATATTACGGCAAAATCTCGAGAGTTAAAGAAATCTCATCTAACAGAGCTAAAATAATTCTTATCGATGGAATATTTTCTCATCCTCTATATAATAAGAATTACAAGGAAATTCAGCCCAAAACATACTTTATTCGCTAGATGAAATTTAATACGCAATGATCATTACTCGAAAATTTAGGGCTTAGGTTCACTTTGGCAAGGCTATCAACAATTTAGTTTGGAACTAATGAATATAACATTAGCAATCAACATGGATATTATTCCAGGAAAAATTCATGAAAAATAACACTAAATTTATTCGTAATCGAAAACCTTAAGGCTATAAACTGATAGATAAATAATGATAGATAAATTTGGATTCAGAGGTTTCATCAATCAATGCCCTCCTAGCAGTTGTCTTGGATGCTTTTCATTTCTGTTTCATTATACTTGTGGAGAAAAAGGGTTAGAATTCCAAACCTGAGAAAAAGAAAGAAAGAAAAAGTCCTCTGTAATTTATCACGGGTATATAGTATGGGTCATACCTTGGAGGTACGAATCGTACTGAGACTCATAATATCTCAGTTCAATGTTACGCCTCTGAGGTATGACTCATACCAAGAAGGTACGGTCCATAGCATGAGTCATATGAGGACACCCCTTGAAAACAAATGTTTTGTATTTTTCCACGAATCATAGTACGACTCATAATTTGATTCCACGAGTCTTAGGAAGGATCGTACTATCACTTTTGGACTTAACCCTTTTCAGATTCTTGGTACGATTGTCAGGTAGGACTCGTAGCAGGATACCACGAGCCATACTAGGATTCGTATCTCATGATTATTACAAATTTGGCTTGGGACAGTCCCAAAGATCCATCCTACAAGTCGTAGTATGAAACAATGAGTCTTAAAAAGGCTTGTGAAGCCTATCCGTGCCTTATTTTTGATTCAGTTTGCAGGTGATTTTAATTTGGTGTTTGGTACTCAGAATTCCCCAAGTCCATGAATGCATTTATCATGTTTTATAGATACCCATTCCTCCCATTTTTAATCACAACCTGTAACTCAAGTTTAACCGTTCATTGCATGATTTTTACAAGTTAATTCCCTACCCGGTTGCACACTAACTCGTTCACATCCCTGGTCACTGTCCTTTTTAAAATTTTCAAGCATTGAGAGGATTCTCAGGGATTAAGCAGGCTTGCTTCAAGCACAACAGGTCGTTATTATCAAATTCAACAAATAACACTTACTCGACTGGCAATCAGAAACTAGGGTTGGAATTAGGATTCACAGTGTTATCTGAGCAAAGAACTTGCTCAACCAATCTTGATTTTGAATTACGGGTGTGAGGGAGTCGTGAGTTCTAGTCGTGAATTTGATTTTGAGTGCGTGGGAGAAGGGTACAATTTGTTTGGAGTTTAAATATGTTGTAGGTAAAATTATAAAAATTTGGGCCGACTCGGGTGATTTAAAACTTTTTGACCCATCATGACTCGTACCACTAGTCATAGAAAGGCCCTATGAATCATCCCTTGGACTCATAATAGAGGGTAAAGAAACTTACCTGTGGACCTATGAGCACATCTTACAAATCATACTATAGGGGTACGACACATACTATGACTCGTAGGTCTTTCTTATATTGAGGTCCATGCCTTGCATAGTTCATAACCACAGTGAGTACTACGACCTGTACAATAAATTTACGAGTCATAGGACCAACTGTACCCTGAACTCATGTACTGAAATACATCTCCACTTCTTACCACGATTGGTACTAAAGCCCATACAATCCTCTTACGAGTCGTACTGAGGACCGTAGCGCTTGCGTGTTCAGCAATTCTTCTGCCACCTGTTTTTGTTTCCCCTACACACTGAACACACATAAGTCAATCAACTTGGGTTGCCTCCCAAGAAGAACTTGATTTAACGTCATGGCACGACGCAGGTGGTTTGGTGACTCAAAATTCACCAAACCACCACATGGGTTGCCTCCCAAGAAGCGCTTGACTTAACGTCACGGCACGACGCAAGTCTCTTGACTACTCAGACTTTGTCAAGGAACTCAGATTCATCCTCTATTGCTGAGACAACTTTGTACTCCTATGGTTGCTTCATTGACCAGTAGACATTGAAGGTGACCTCTTCTTTATTGAGTCTGAATTTCAACTGTCCAACCTCCACATATACTAAAGCTCTGCCGGTGGCAAGGAATGGTCGCTCCAATATGATGAGGACCTCAGAATCAACCTTGCAATCAAGGATCAAGAAGTCTGTTGGGAATATGAATCTATCCACTTTAACAAGCACATCGAGCAGGATCCTCATAGGATTCTTTATAGTTCGGTCAACCATTAGTAGCCACAAAGTAGTTGGTGTGGGGGCTCCCAAGCCCAACTGCTTAAATACAGCTAAAGGCATCAAACTGATTCTTTCTCCTAAGTTGCAGACTACCCTCTCGAACTCAACATTATCGATTGTACATGGAATGGTGAAGGCATCTGGATCTTCCTTCTTCTAGGCAAGGACTCGTGAGGCTATAGCGCTACAATGATGCAAATCATCCACAGGCTCATAAATCAAAGACCTTTTCTTCGTAATAAGGTCCTTTATAAACTTGGCATATCCCGACACCTATTACAACACCTCAACCAATGGTATGTTTACAAATAACTATTTTAGCATTGATAGGAATTTCTGAAACTTACTATTCTCCACCTTCTTCTTCATTCTTTTAGGGAACAGTGGCAATGGTCGTGAAATAGCCTTGTAAATTTGTGTGGCTCCTTGTTTCTCACTTTGTTCTACTTCAAGCCCCTTTTCAACAACTGGAGCCTCAGTCAACTCAGCATTCTCATTATGCTCATTCTCAGCAACATCTTCCTCATCGTCGATCATGCTTTCTTTCTTCCTTTCAACTACAACCGACAGAGGGGAATCAACTATGTTCTTTCCATTCCTACTCATCACAACCATGCAGTGACCATCGTTCTTTGATTTTGGGCTCTGTTGCTAGGTAGTGTACCCTTTTGCCTAGGGTTCATGGATGCTGATAGTTGCCCTAGCTGTTGTTCAATCTGCTTGATATCCGTAGCATGTGACTCAAATCTCTGACACATGCTCGATATATCACTACAGATATCTTTCAGTTGATCATCTGTGGATCTCACCTTGTTTAGCATCTCAGCCATCATGCTCTCAAACTTTGACTTTCCTGCCTCCCCCTTGCGTGCATTCAGAGGTATGTGCAATCATGCTCAATCGCTGCGGTAACCATTATTCCTTCTCCACTCTCCCTCGCGCTCATGACCTCGACCTCTTTCTCTTTACCCATTCCATTTGTAATTTTCTATGTATTGGTTCCGACCTTGGCACCAAGTGTCTTGTCCATACCCTTGGGCGTTCGCTTGAAAACTTGCCACCTAGTTGTCAAAGAAGTTTGCCTCCTCCTTGAAATTGGAGTGGTCAGGCCCTAGTTCCTGTCCCTGTGTCCCTATTACATTAACTTTTCTGGTTCCAGTGCCCATGATATGCTTAGTGAGCAAGTCCAACAATGTGGGAATATGAGCCAATTCCTAGTCACGTTCTTCTTCCTTCCTTCGTTGGTCTACAGTCAAACTAATAGCATATGCACCAGTCGCTTCTTTCACTTTCGAGGTGTGCCATGCTCTATTTGCTTTGGTCACTCTATCTATAATAGTGGCAGCTTGCTCCCAGGTGTGGCTCATCAGTGCTTCTCCCGCCACTGTGTCTGCTACAACTTGTGTACTATTGTTCAAGGATCTATAAAAAATCTCCAACAAACTATCATCAGGAATTTTGTTGTTCGGGCACTTGGTCAACTTCTTCTTAAACCTCAACCAGGTTTCATGAAGTGCCTCAGTCTTCAGTTGTCAGAAATTATAGATTTCATTCTTAAGTTGCAGCATCCTGGAAGGTGGAAAGAATCTGTCTATAAAATCTTGCTTGACCTCCCTCCAGTTGATAATGGAGTCGTTGGGCAACTCCGATAACCATAAATTGGCCTCCCTAGATAGAGAGAAGGGGAAGAGTCTTTGCCTTATAGCATCCTGGCTGACTCCGGGCAACCTGTATTCCTTTCATATTCCCACAAAGTTCATCAGGTGCAGGTTGGCATCATCAGCTTAGTGACCACTAAACACCCCTTTCATGTTCAATAATTGGATCATGGTGCTAGTGATGTCAAATTTTGCCCCAGCAGGCAATGGTGGTGGTACAATAGCTCCGGTTGACCTGACTTCATCAATGTTTGGATCATCCTCGTCGAAGAATTGAGGGGCATATCATAGACCTCTATTGCCCTTTCCATGGCGACCAACATTGAAAACCTCATCTCGAGCATCCTCCGCATCCTAAAGTGCAGCTTGCCGAGCTAGCTCGGCTTGCCTAGCTTCTTCAACAATATGGGTATCTCTCTGCTCTTAGTTCTCCTTTGTTCACAGTGTTCTTTTTAGTTCAAGATCCAAAGGAATTAGGGGGTTTTCACTTTGACGAGTACTTTTCATTCACCAAGCGGCAACCTGCGGATATGTAAAAACAAAAAGAAAATGTAATTCAGGAAATAACAATCAAAAGTCAAATACAAGCAATTAATCTAATCTTTGTTGTATTCCCCGGTAACAATGCCACTTTTTGATAACACTCAAACTCACACTTCCTGGAAAAGTATGAAGTAGACGTTATTAATAAAGAACCCAACAAAGAGGTTGGAGTCGAACCCACAGGGAATAAGGTAAGATCTAGACTAATGCCGGTAACTTAAACTTGTTGGTAAGTTATCTCCAAATTGGGGGATTTCAAAGAAAAAACAACATTAAAGCAAGATTATAATTGTGGTTGTTATCAAGAGTTGCAAATAACTAGGGTAAGTGTTCCCCATGGGGTTCATAACTACTTCGAGTATACGCATGCGATCTATTCCAATTCTTACTTGTAGAACTAATAAATAGGGTTTATCCAAACGACTGGTTCATCCCTATTGGATGACTATACTCAATCATCTAGTCAGGTCCCATGAGCAATTTCCTTCTAACCGTTATCAATATGTTCCAAATTTAACTATCCTGCGATCGCAACTCAAGTTAATACAATGGTTATAAAGACCAAGACTTTGTTGTGATTCTCTTTTCCTAATCTCTACTTCTCTAGGTTCAAGCAAGTAAAGAATTCGGGCAAGTCCTAACGTGGTACAACGTTAAGAAATGTTTAAAGAAGAGGAGAATACAGTACAAGTATTTAGCATTGTTTTTTAATCACTTTTGTGTAACCCTATTTCATTATTCCATCATGGTTCCCATAACCCTTAGNCATGGTTCCCACAACCCTAGTTGTGGAGGTTTTAGCCTCTCATGATTGTAAAATTATAATTAGTATTCATAGACAAACACATAATTAAATACTTACAATGATGATTGAACGAAAACCTACTTTGAATATTGCAAGAAAATATGATGAACAATCTCAAGAACAATTGAGAAATCCAAGTTATGATTCTCAAGAATTGCTCTCCAATGTTGTCAAAAACTAATTATAAACTAGATAATAAACTTCTCTAACTAATTCTAACTGTCTCTATCCTATTTTGAACTAAAAATATATTTGTACAACAATAAAATCCTTTTCCTAAGTTAACGGTGAAATAACCAAATCTGGCGCCGACGTATCCTACGACTCATCATAAGACCCGTAACAAGATTGTATGAGTCGTGCCTTGTCTTATACATCCCTTGGATTTTACAGAATTGGCTAAGTGTTGACATCTGGTACGACTCGTAACATGATCTCACGAGTCATACAATCCAGTTGTGGTTTGACTCTGAGATCTTTGGCATCTTTTGATGATTTCTACGAAATGTCTTGGTATGCCCTGTACCTTTCTCCTATGGCTCGTAACAGATTGCTGTATCATAAGAACTGCCAAGTCCCAAAAATCACTGAAGCTTTCTACAACTCCTGGTATGGGTCATAGATAATTTCTATGATTAGTAGGTGATACCTGTATCAGGAGACTTCAATTGTGGAAATTTCTCTAAAGTATTCTACGACTCAAGTTACAGCTCATACCGGGATGGTACGACTCATACTGATAGTCGTACTTTGCCTTTGCCTTGTACCAATCTTCTGAGCTTTTCCACGAGTCTCAGTACGGCTCGTACAATCTTGGTACGGCTCATACTGAGATCAGTACTTGGTTGCTTTTCTACACTTTTCAGCAACCTTTGCACATTTTCACTCCAACACTTATTCTGCCCGAAAACAAAGTAAAAACACCTCATACCCGTATAAACATGCCTAAGTCCATGTTATTTTTCCAATTTTAAGCGTTGAAAGTGCTGTAAACTCACAACACATCAACACAATCATCTTAAGATTTTTTGCATGTCCTCAGGCAAAGAAAACAAAAACTAAAAATGATGCTTAACTAGAAAACTAACCTAGGATACTACAGCCAACACCAATCAAAATTTGCACTATGAACACAAACAACTTTTGGCCCTTCTACATGTAAACCCAATCAGCTATGCACATCAAGTGACCATGAACCATGGTAAACAAGGATCAAGATACATCATCTAGTTATTAGTAGAGAATCAAGTTATTACCAATAGTTTTCACATAGACAACTGGATGAATAAAACATAAACCATGTACCCTTACAACATATGAAGTCCCCAACTCACTGATATATGAAAATATGAAACTTCAGACTAAACAAGTAAGACTCTCACTCTCACAAGGAAGTTCCAAATACTGCACATCGGATACCATAGTCTTGCCCTTATTTTCTCTAATTCGGCTCTTCGGACAGTCAGTCTAGGATCACTATAGGAATTTATTTAGCTTGTAATGTAGGCTTTGGGTTGGGTATGATAAATATGGAATTTTAGTGACTAAACCCTCCTTGGCACTACATATTCGTGGCTCCACTTTTCACTTATTTCACCCTCTTTGCTTTTTAAAATTTTTCCTCCCTTTTCTCTATTTTTATGCAATATATGGGTTTGGTGTGTTTTCAACTTTTCATTCATTTTTTTCTTTTGTATTTTCTTTTCAATTTATCTTTTTCAGCTCTTCTTTTTCTTTTCTTGTCACACCATACCTCCTATTTTGACCCCTTTTCTTATCTTTTCCTTTTTCATCAACCCACAGTCTATGTATCCCTACTCTATCCATCCTCAACTAATACATTTTTCCTGGGTTGAGGTTCATAATGTCCAAGGAAAGACTAGGGTCAAAACAAGTTCACTATATAAATGGGTAAGGTTAATTGGTTAATCAAAGAAAAATGATCAATTTAAGGCTCAAAATCGGGATCAAGGGAATCATATATTTTGGTAGGGTATTTCAGGATAAAATGGGCTAATAAAAAAGGTCCTATGATCCTTTCCTAACCAATCATCCTAAAATCTATTGAGAGACCAACCAGGCAAGTTCTAGATCCTTTACGCAGTATTGAACTAGGTATTGATCCTCATTCACTCATTGTACATGTTTTGCATTCATTCTACCTATCCGGTTCATAAATTTCTAACTATAACTACTCATGCTAATACACTTAATGACACAAAAATATCCACAAAAATGATGCTTTGCAGTCAACAAGTACACAACTAACATCCAAAAAGTTTGAACAGGGTTATTTTTTCAAAACTTTAACACTACTTCATTTTATTGGCTGAGTAATTCTAAGATACTTTATAATTAAACAAAAACATACTAAATGTTACACCCCGTAAATTCTTTACATGTAGATGGCCTATTCGCATGTTGGTTAAGAGTTTTAGGATGCCATACATGCTAGAAAAAGGCCCGGGGAAAGATCGGATAAGCGCCAAGTCGGCGCGGCGCAAGGCAAAATGCGACTTATAAATCGCATTCCATGAATGCGACTTAAGGTACCAACTATATAAGCCCCCAACTTCGGTTTATTTCATAACATTTCATAATTTCCAGAGAACACGCAGGGAAACAGAGAGGACGAGGGTTATTTGATAATTT
>JACEIK010016593.1:0-15274 GCA_018107945.1 Datura stramonium
GAGTTTTGAGATGCAGTTATGGGTAGGTCGGAGCCCTATTCCGACCATCAGTCAGTTTACTCTTTAGAGGCTTTGTGGACTTAGTGTGTACAATGGTATTTAGTTTGTGGCTTTGTCGGCTTTTTGTTGTTTAGTGTAGCATACCCGTAGGCTTGTTTGCATTTCAGTTGTTTACCCTGTATTGTTGAGACATTATGGGTCCAGTTTGTTCTCCAATTGATTGTGACAGTTGGCCTGGATGGCCTAAGTGTTATAGTTACAGATGTCATATAGCCGGCTTTCCAGTCAGTCAGGTATGGGGAGCCAGTCGCACCCTCCCCCTAGTTATGGGGCGTGACAATACCCAACCCGAAGTCTATATTACAACCAATACAAGTCCTATAGTGATCCTAGCTTAACTATCCGAAAAGCCAGAGTAGAGAAAATAAGGGCAAGCCTATGGTATCACTCGTGCAGTATTTGAACTTTTTTATGAGAGTGAGAGCTTCACTTGATAGTCCAGATTTTATATATGTATATATATCCGTGAACATTTTGGACTTTGTTTGCTGTGAGGGTGCATGGGTTGTATTGCATTCTGCCAGCATTCTGTGTAAACAACATTAGTGATAGCTTGGTTGTTTGTTAATGATTGAATGCCATCTTTAGATCCCTTTGTGTCATGATTTGTAGTTGCATATATGCATAGCTAGCGTGGTTTTGAATGGAAAAGGGGCCAACACTTGATAAGTTCTCATGTCTGCAAATTTTGATGTTGTTGGCTGTAGGTCTTCTATTTTACTTTCTAGTTAAGCGGTCCTGTTATAGTAGTGTATTATTTGCTTGAGGACATGTAAAATTTTTAATCTGAGAGCATTGATGTGCTGTGGGTTTACGACACTTTCGACACTTAAAACTTAGAAAATATGCTTGATCTTAGGTATGTTTATACGGATATGAGGTTTTTTTACCTTGTTTTTAGGGAAATTAGGTTTTGGAGTTGAATTCTGGAAAAGGAGGAAAAAGTGCAGAAAATAGGCCAAGTGCAAACCTCAGTATGAGCCGTACCTTGCATTCGTGATAACATACAGAGGAGTTGCAAAAGTGTTGGGGCCAAGTAGGACTCTTGGTACGAGCCGCACCAAGTAGTCATGGAAAAAGTCAGAAGCTGTGCACTTGCCTGAGTTCCTAGTACGAATGGAAGACACGGGTCGTGATGACATCATACGACTCATACCAAGGAGCCGTTGTGAATTCCAGAGAGCATGTCAAGTTGGCAGATCCCAGGGTACAAGTAGAGACCACGAGTCATAACATCAAGGTATGAACCATACCATGAACCTGTGGCAAACATCAGAGGATGCCAGACTTCACAAGATTAGACCACAACAGGCAACATATGACTTGTAGCATCATTGTACGAGTCATACCAACTCCCAGGACTTAACCGATTTCAAGATTGCATTGCATATTATGGATGGAAGTCACAACTCATAGCTTCATGCTATGATTCGTAGGTCATGTCGGCGGAAGTTTCCTATTAATTTAGGAAAAAATTCAAATTATTTTTATAAATACTTTTTTTAGGTTATTTTCTTTGGGGGGGACTAATTCATTAGTTTGTAATCGTGATTTTTGGGTTTCCTAATACTACTTGGAGATCAACTACACAAATTACTTTGAGTTTTTCTTCATTGTTCTTGAATTGATCATACTTTAATTGTGCAATAACCAATTGGATTTTTCTTCAATCATCATTGTAACTTGTTAATTATGTTTTGTTCCTTGCAATCTAATTCTTTTCTTGCAATCATGAATAGCTAAAACCTCCACAACTAGGATTGTGGAAATCATGGTGAATTAACTTACTAGGATTAACATAAGGTGATTCTAAACCAATATACATGCTTGTATTGTTTATCTCTTCATCATAAAAGTTTCTTATCGGTACGCTACATTAGGACTTGCCCGTATTTCCTACTTGCTTGAACCTAGAAAAGTGGAGATTAGGAAAAGAGTAGAACAACAAAGCCTTGAACTTTAAGTTTTATTGAATAACAATAAACTGCGGTCGTAGGATAGTTAATTTGAAATAATTGATAACTGTTAAAGTGAAATCACTCAAGAAACCTAATCTGGTGACTGGGTATAGTCATCCAATAGGGACAAATCAGTCGTTTGGATGAACCTATGTTATCAGTTCTGCAGGTTAAGTATTGGGATAGATCACTAGTGTAATAACCCGAAGTTATTATGAATCCATGGGGAACACTTCCCTAGTTAATTGCATATCACAACAATAATTTACGACTTTCTTACTTGATTCTTTCTTGAAATCCCCATTAATAAATAACTGAAAAAAAGCATAAATACTAGCGTTATTCTACATCCTGAACATATTTTTTGTGGGATCAACCCCAACCTAGTTGGGTTTTTTATTGACAATGTCCACGTCATACTTTTATAGGGGTGTGATTTGAGTGTTATCATCCATTTGCGAGACGCAAGGGGAATGTAGGTCTCGGGAAGTGAGCTTGAAGCCCAATACCCCACTTACATTAAACCTGCATTCCACAAGACAAGGTTTGTGTCTTGCAGATGCTTAAAAGTGCCGAAAATTCAACCCATAAGAATTCATTCATATTTTCCAAGCAAGTACGAACAAGATCATTATCTAACAGGTACTCAGACTTCCCCGAAATATGTATCAACACTAGAAACAACAAATTTGACCATTATAACCCCTTAACAACTTTTCTTAAGAAAGAAATTATGCTATCTATCATTAAGAAACGTCAAGTAATCAATCCGAACCACATTCATCAAAGCAATTTTAACATTTCACAGTAATCACCCATATTATCACATTTTCATCTACATCATGTTTTTTATGAGAGTTGAGTAATTTCAAGAATGATAAAATATTNACCACATTCATCAAAGCAATTTTAACATTTCACAGTAATCACCCATATTATCACATTTTCATCTACATTATCAAGCACATAAGAAGAAATAACGATTTTTCTTTATGAAAGACGTCACTCAATCCATCATTGGGAAAATTCATTCATCTCCAGCAACTGGGTTACTCAGACTTCACCTCCAACTAAAATTTCAAAGCATTATAGCACACCTAATGGATATAGCATCATTAAACAAGAATTCCTACCCATTTGATTTAGCAATTTCAAACCCCTCTTCAAATACCTACAAGAATCAAATGCACCATGAACATGAAGAACACACAATGGAAAATGAGGGAGAAACATAGGTCAAGGAAAATAAAAATTATCATTAATGTTGTGCTACCTATATCATTAAGCTCAAGAAACAAAGATGAAAATTGAAGGACATACCAAATAGAGTGAGGAGAGAAATGAAATTGAAACTTGAAGCTTTTCTTCCAAAAATGGCTGACTCAAGCCTTTTCTTGTTTTTTTTTGGTGGGTGAAATGGTGTTTGATGGTGAAGAAGTGAAAGGAATAGGGAGTTTTATAGGAGGGAAGAAGGTGAAGGGATTGGTGGAATTAATGAGGAGTTAGTGGAGGAATGTGGGAAGTTGAAATTATGGTTGAAGGGTGAAGAAAATGGTAAAGTGGTGTAGAAAATGGGGGTTTCTGGAAGTGAGGAAGAAGTTCAAAAGACATGGTGTGGATCTGGGTTGGGTTGATCAATGAGTCAGTCAACCTTTAAAATTTAATTCATACCTGCACCCACGGTAGACCTATGGCCACATATTTAAATTTTCTAACTGTAGTTCAAACATAAGTGGCACTCACTTTTCCCAGTGCACTATTTTGAATGTGCGTCACACCTGCATCTCATAGACCAACACTTGTGTTTCGCAGGTGAGATGCAGGTCTGCTAGATTTTTTTCACGATTTCTCCCAAGTACACTAATGTAGACCTGCACAACACTTGCGCTCTGCAAGTCTGAGACTGCATTCACAGGTGAGGTGCAGGTCCTCTTCATTTGACCAAGAATTCTGGATCAATTCTGCACTGGACCTGCGAGCTGCATATTTGTATCTGCATTTTACAAGTCCCCAGGTGCTCATCCTCTATTTTCTTCCTCTTTGTTCACAATCCAACCATCCTACACAACAAAAGCAACAAAGATATGAAGTAAAAATAAATTTAAAGATGCTTGGGTTTCCTCTCAAGAAGCACTTGATTTAATTTTGCGGCACGACGGGGAGCACTTATGCTACGGCTCATCAAGGTAAGTGACTCCAATCAGGTCGATTTCTTCCAGAACACCCAAGTACTTCTTAACTTTTTTCCCATTCACCTTAAACTTAAGCCCATATTCCCCTTCAAGCTCAATATCTTGGCTTGCAAAGACTTGAGACACTTTAAAGGGACCGAACCACTTGGATTTCAACTTTCCTGGGAATAATCTCAACCTAAAGTTAAAAAAAAGCACCCAATCTCCCGAAGCAAATTCCCTCCAAAATCATCTGATCATGGAGTTTCTTCAGCCGGGCTTTGTATATGGAGGCATTCTCATAAACCCTCATCTAGAACTCATCCAATTCATTAGGGTTCTCAACTCTCATGTGGACAACCTTTTCTCAATCAAGATTTAAAGTTTTCAAGGCCCACCTTTCTTTGTGTTTCAGGTCTACCGATAGATGACAAGCTTTGTGAAATACAGATGGTAGGGAGAAATGCCAATGGGCATTTTATAAGCCATCTGATATGCCCAAAAGGCATCATCTAGCTTCCTCGCCCAATCGGTTCCTATTGGCATTCACTATTTTTGTCTAGATGAATTTGATTTCTTTGTTGGATACCTTTTCTTAGCCACTTGTTTGAGGATGATAAGGTGTAGCAACTTTAGGCTTCACTCCATACTTAGAAAGAAATGCTCCGAACAACCTATTACAAAAGCGCGACCCTCCATCACTGATTCTGGCATGAGGAGGGCCAAACCTTAAAAAAATGTGTTTCTTTAAGAATTGGGTCATGCTCCTTCCATCATTTTTTGGAAAAGTGACTGCCTCGACCCACTTGGACACATAGTCGACAACTATGAGAATGTAAGTATTCCATAAGAGCTTACAAATGGACCCATGAAGTCTATTCCCCATACATCAAATAATAATTCCACCTCCAAGATCGATGTTAAAGGAAGCTCATGACATCTTGAGACACCATCGAAACACTGACATTGACCACACTGCTTGACAAGATCATGAGCATCGTGATAGATAGTGGGCCAATATAATCCGTATTGCAATACTTTTTCTGCTGTCCTCACACTTCCATAATGGCCTTCGATAGGTGAAGAGTTGCATTCTTTGAGGATAGGTATCATCTCTACTTCTAGGACACAACAACAAATCACGCCATCAACACATATGGGGAAGAGATCTGGTTCATTCCAATAGAACTTGCGGACATCATGCATGAACGTTTTCTTTTATTGGAAGATCAAACCTTTAGGAATTATGTCACTAGCCAAAAGTTGGAAAATTCAGCTAACCAAGGTACTAAATCATGAGAAGAAGCCAATATGCGTTCATCAGGAAAGGCATCATCTACATCATTATCTCCAACCAACCTACCAACTTCCACTAATCGAGAGAGATGATCAGCCACCAGATTTTCACACCCTTGCCTATCCTTAACCTCTAAGTCAAACTCCTATAGTAAAATCACCCATCAGATGAGTTTGAGCTTTTCATCTTTCTTTGTCCTGAGGTATCAACGTGCTGCATGATTGGTGTGGACCACAACTTTAGTCCCCAAAAGATACGATCGAAATTTTTCAAAAGCAAACACCATCGCAAGAAACTCTTGCTCTGTAATAGTGTAGTTGGCTTGGACTTCATTCAAGGGCCAACATAGTATATCAAATGGAAGACCTTTTCACTCCTTTGTCCTAGCACTGCCCCTAATGCAACACCACTTGCATCACACATTAGCTCAAATGTCTTGGACCAATCAGGTGCAATAATTATAGGAGCTAATAGGAGTGTTTCCTTCAAATCAAGGAATTCCATCATTCAAGCATCATCGTAATGGAACTTGGCATCCTTCTCAAACAGCCAAGACAATGGGTGAGCCACTTTGGAAAAATCTTTGATAAACCGATGATAAAAGCTCGTGTGATCCAAGAAACTTCTTATACCTTTCACGATCTTCGGAGGGGGTAAGTGGGAGATGGCTTCAATATTTTTTTGTTCCACCTCTATCCCCTTTTTCGAAATTTTATGCCCCAACACAATGCCTTCTTTAACCATGAAGTGGCATTTCTCCCAATTTAGAACCAAATTCATTTCTTCACACCTTCTCAATACATCATTCAAGCGGGCCAAGCAATCATCTAAAGAAGTTCAAACCACGGAGAAATCATCCATGAAAATTCCCAAGGGTCTTCCACCATGTTTGAGAAAATTGACATCATGCATTTTCGAAAATTGGCTGGGGCATTACAAAGCCTAAATGGCATCCTATTAAATGCCAACGTCCCATAGGGGCATGTAAAGGTTGTATTCTCTTGGTCCTCTGAGGCAATCGAAATTTGATTGTACCCTAAATACCCATCCAAAAATCAGTAATATTCTCTTTTGGCTAGTTGGTCTAACATTTGATCAATGAATAGGACCAGGAAGTGATCGTTCTTAGTCCATGAGTTCAGCTTTCTATAATTCATGCACACCCTCCATTCGGTGACTGGACGTGTAGCTATCAATTCATCCTTCGTATTTGGAACCATAGTGATCCCTCCCTTCTTAGGCACATATTTGACCGAACTCACCCAATTACTATCAGCTATTGGATACACAACCCTAGTGTCCAACTACTTGATAATCTCTTTCTTAAACACTCCTTCATAAGTGGATTCAAACATCTCTGATACTCAATGGAGGTGTTACACTTCTCCTGAAGGTTGATCTTATGAGTACAAATGCCTAGAGGTATGCTAATTATTTCAGCAATAGTCCAACTGATTACCCAAATATGCTTCTTCAAGACTGTCAGGAGTGCGTCTACTTTCCACTCGGTTAGTATAGCCGAGATGATCACCGACAAAGTTTCATTTAAAATGAGCGGGGAGCGGTATGAGCTCTAACACCGTCTGTTCAATGATTGAAGGCTACAATGGTGGAGTTTTCTCGTTTTTTAAATTAAGGTCAAGCTTCTTTGATTGATAATAGTAGGATCCAAGACCTGTTATAGCATCGCATGCTTCTTCTAACCCTTCACTGCCTTTGTAATTTTTATTCAAGAGAATGGCTTCTAGTGAATCCTTGAAGAATGTCTCCTCAATATCTTGCTTTATGTCTTCCTCATCCATGATCGGCTCCTTTTCCTTCACACTCAACCCTATTTCCGTTTGGGATACCAAATGGTTCATCCTTTCCTCTAGGTGTCTAATAGAGATTTCATGGTCATTCACTATTTGAGTAAGTTCTAAGAGATCATCTCTCAACTCCCGGATCCCCAAGTTAGCGGAGACCACCCATTCCAATACAATTTCAAGAATACTTTTGATTTTTGAGTGTGAAGATTTTTCTCTCCTAGCTTCTCAACTTAGCTACAAATTTTTAGTTCTGACCGTGATTCTCATCACGGGGATGCAATGAACCTCGGTTGGTATCTTGGTACCCTAGATGAAAATCCCTCATGCACTTTCCTAACAACCCAATTTGAAGCATTATTTTTATCAATGTTGCATCTCATTCCTCCTCCCTTCTCCATATCTCATTCATCAGTTGGACAAAATTTGCAAATGAAGAAACCTCAGTTTCTCTTAGTAGCCATGGTATATGTATCATCCTCAAACCTAAGAAAACATCAAAATCAAAAAAACAACATAAAAGCAACACAAGATGCATGATGTTGGGCATATTTCTATGCCCATTATCCATGTTTTTGCCCATATTTGATCATGTTTTGAGTTCATAATCCTTAATTAATGCTTAGATTCATGTTTTTTATGTGTTTTGTTTTCTAACAAGTGATTTGAGAAGGAAAATAGGGAAAAAGGACCCATAGTGAATCAAAGTTGGAGGTTTGAGAAGCTAAGTGAAGAATATAGTGAGATAGCTGGCGCCCCGCACCAAGTGCCAAAATTTAGATAATTATTTTCATTACTTTGGTGAGATGGCTTGTGCCCCGCACCAGGTCCAAAACTTTAGAAGAAAATCTACTCAAAACCTTAGCGAGATGAGAGGTGTGGAGCCCCATCCATTGTACCAGAGCATTCCAAACTTAGAAAAATCTCACAAAATCTGGTGAGATAGAGGGGGCGGCGCACCAAGTCCTAAACTCTAGAGAAACTTGAGCCAAGTATTGGAAGGCAGAAGCATCATTTGAAGGCTCAACTATAAATACATACTCTAGGGCATTTGTTAAACATCTTTTGACATCTTTTATCAATCTTTGATCATTTTTTACATTTTGTAGTTTGTTTGTGGAGGCTTGTAAGCCATTTGGAAGGAATACAAAGTTCTACACTAGATTTTTCTCTTCTTTATTTGTATTTTCGTATGATGATGACTATGTATTCATTCTTTCTCTTGTCTATGAGTGGATAAGCTTATATTCTAGGGTTGCGACCATGGTGGATGGTTGAATGTTTGAAAGATTAATTTAATCTAGTTTGATTCTTCATTTATGGTTGTTTGTATTAATTTGTGTTAATTTATTATTTATGAGATTGATCACCTTGTAAGCAATCCGTTGGATTTTGATTGAACTTGGAAAAGGGAATCGAAAGGGTTAGAAATAAATACAGAACGAGACTTCAAAGACCATTGAACCCATTGGTGATAGGATAGAAGTTTTTGTTGAGGATAGGGATATACCCTTCAACCCCATTTAGTTGAAATACAAGTAGGCATAATCATCGTTTAATTATTCTCTTACGACTATAGGGATATAGGCGTTAGGGTTCATGAAATAGTTCTTGGATGCTAGGTATAGTGGCAAGAAATAGGATAGTAACTTGCAACTAACAACCATAGGAAGATCATACTAGTATAATTATTTCTTGGAAACTCAGCTTGAAATCGACCAAGTTCCATTGCCCTAAATTCTCATCATAATCGAAATACAATCAAGCTCACAATTATTTTTTAGTTAATTTTATATTTAAAGTTTTGATACTTTAATTTCTCAAACCAATCTCCATTTTCACTATTTTATAGATTAGTGAAATTAAAGTGAAAACCTTATAACGATTAAATTGACAAGTCCCCGTGGGTACAAAATCTGGACTTAACAATCCTATATTACTTGACGAGCATGTGCGTTTTCCTGCACTTGGGAGACATCAAGTTTTTGGCACTGTTGTCGGTGACTTGAATATTGTTTAATCATTTGTGGGTTAGAATTTTATTTCACTAGTTTGTATTTTACATTTGTTTTTTGTTTTTGTTGAAGTTCACAGGGTTGTTTGTCTCAGTGTATGGCAAGTACGAGAAGTCAGGGACCACTTTTGTCTTCTCTTGATCCTGAAATAGAGAGAACCTTTTGAAGGTTAGCTATGGAAAACAACAGGCAGACAACAGGTGAAGATAATGAAAGAGTTCCAGTAATGCATTTTTCTAGGCCTAATTTGGAGAACACTTCTAAAGTGATCGTCAAACCAGCCATTACTGGGAACTTTGAGCTGATGGAAGGGACCGTGCGGTTGGTTCAAAACACTTTACAATATTAGGGGAAGCCGCATTAGGATCCCCATAGGCATCTGATGACATTCATGGAGTTGAGTGAAAATTTCCATTACCAGAACATGTTAGATGAATATGTCAAGCTGATGCTTTTTCTCTTCTCACTGATTGGGGAAGCCAAGGAATGGCTTCAAAATGAGCCTACAAGTTCCATCACTACTTAGGAGATCCTCTCCAATAATTTTATCAACAGGTTCTATTCTTTGGGAAGAACTAACAAACTAAGGGGCAAGATCTCTAGATTTGTACAGAAAGATGGGGAGACACTAGCTAAAGCATAGGAACATTACAAGGGTTACTTGAGGGATTGTCCGCATCACATGCATCCTAAGGAGTTAATCGGGCACAACTTCATAGAGGGTATGAGGCCTGAGCCTAAGATACTCCTTGACACTACTTCTCAGGGACAGATTCTGTCCAATAGTTATGATGAAATTTAGGCTCTCTTAAACCTCATATCTGCGGCGAGTCAGGATTATCAAGACTCAGGTAGAGGGTTTGCAGCAACAAAAGTGTCGGGAAAGCTTGTGGTGGATGGTGTTGCGGCAATCAGGACAGACATTAGCCAGCTGGTGAATATGATCAGTAAGTTGGTAACCACACTAGCAGGAAGCCAAATACAGCAGGTACATCAGGTGCAAACCCCACCACCATCATGTGAGGTTAGTTAATAAAGCCACGCCTATTCAAGTTGTCCTCTTAATCCTAAAATGTATACTTTTTTGGACAACAAGGCCGTGGTAGAGGTTCTGCAGGTAATGGCTATAATCAAGGTTACCGAAATGGAGCAAATCCTTTATGGGGATGGAATCAAAATTTTCAAAGGCCCCTGAACACTTATCAAAAGCCACAGGGCTAGCAGCAAATCAGTTCTCTTAAGGAGACAATAAAGCAATGGATAGTGCAGCAGACTTAGGTGGTTAATGAGATGCAAAAGTCCATTCATGAGCTTGAGGGAAATTGGGGTAAATGGCCCTACAACAGAACAAGATACCATAGGGGGCACTCCGGGGTAATATCGTGAAGAACCTCAAGAAAAATGTGAGCGTAATTTTTTTACGCAGTGGTAAGGAGCTGGGTGAGGATATCCTAGAAAAGAAAGAGTTGATGAGGAACAGGCTGTGAGTTCCAAGACAGAGGTGGGTGAGTCTATCAACCCACAATGGAAGGTTGTAGTGCTAGGCCACCTCCCCCATTTCCTCAAAGGTTGAAGAAGAAGATAGAGGACACAACTTGTATTAAATTTCTTGAGTTGTTAAAGAAGGTTCATGTGAATATTCCATTGGTGGAGCTTTTGCAAGAAGTTTTGTAGTATACCCAATATATTAGGAATATCGTGGCCAATAAGAAGAGGCATACAGAGTTTAAAACTATGGCTCTTACGAACGAGTGCAGTTCCCAAATCAAGAAAAAAATTCCCAAGAAAGTAAAGGACCTGGGAGCTTCACTATCCCTGTTGCAATTGGAGCAAGAAAGTTGGTTCGGCCTTATGTGATTTGGGTATGAGCATCAATTTGATGCCTGCATCCTGTTCAGAACTCTTGGACTTAGAGAACCACATCCTACTGATGAGTTGGTAATTTACAACTCATTAGGATCTTAAACATGAGCTTTAGCTTAGTTGTCAAGTCATTTAGATGAATTTTATGCCCTTTTTTCCTTTTTGTGTGCAGATATTTGATTTGAAGAAAAGATCAAGAAGTGGAGTAAAAAGAAGGGAATTAAGTAAAAATCGGTGCATCACTGGAGAAGATTGACGAAATGATGATCAAACCCAAAAGATCACTGCCTTGGGGAACTAAAGCAATTGGCGGTCGCAAACATCAATCTGCGACTCGCTAGTTAACTCGCCTATTGACACTTGAACGTGCTGGATCAAAGAGAAAGAAACCAGTGGAGCACGGTTGGTGGCTGGCGAATCGCCGAAGGACACTGGAAATCACTGAAGGAGCATTCAATTATAGCCGGTAGTTCACGGAATGTGACCGGTGAACCACCGGTACTCTCGCAAGTCCCAGAACGCCTGAGCAGGGGAAAATGTGTCCAACACTAAAAAAGAGAATCTTGGATACCCAACTTTTAGATATATTCTAGAGAGAAATACTCTATACCTATAAAATATTAAGTTTTAGATTTTTGAGAACATTCTCTTTGTAGAAGAAGAAAGTAGAGTTCTATTGGTGGAAATTGTAAAAGAATGTTTTTCTTTTTCATCTTCTTCCTCTATAGCAAGGTACCACCATTGTTGAAGACTTATTGCTGAATTTGATTTTTCTACTCTTATTATTTAAATCAATGAGTTTATTGTTATATATTCTTTATAATTTATTAACCATGCATAGCTAAATCATTAACTAGAGGTGTGTGGTGATGAGTGCTTAATTAGGTTGGGTATTGCTAGATTCATCTCAATATTGTTTAATTAGTGTAAATATGTTAAGTTCTTTCCAATTTATAATTGAAGACCCATAGTTGCAGATGTGGGTCTACTTTTGTTACTTGATTTTTTCTTGAAAAAGAAGAATTGAGTATTGGGAGAGAATTTAATGGTGGAAATGGATGTGATGTTGTGGAGTGGGTCTAGATATAGCCAAACCCACATTTTCATTCCTAACTAATAGATAATAGCTAGAGATTAGTGCATCTATTAATCCAAAATTGATTGGGTTGATTTAATTGTGTCTAGTGGTTCAAAAGAACTCTACCAAGAGGCATTTATGAGGTTGAAAAACATAGAATTCCCACCTGCCCAAGGTTATTTACATAATTTGAACTAATGAGATGATCTAGCATAGCCTTATTTAATTAGCACATCATCTATACCACACCTCTAGTCCTTCTCATTAGTGTCGACAACTTTGGTTACTTTGCTATTCTAATTAGCGAGTTAGAATCTATACAATATTGTTAACATCAAGTCGCCCCCCAAAATGTTTATTGCTTTTTTATTTTTGAGTGGTGCAAACTAATTTCAAAATTTCAAACAACACTTGTGCATATCATTTGTTAGACTCATTGGGATTCGACCCCGACATCCGTCGGGATATTTGTTTTGATACAATTACCATTTACGCTCTCTCATAATGAAGAGTGTATTTTGAATGTTATCAGAAATGGCGCCGTTCCCGGAGACTAGCACTTGATATTCATGTGTTGATTGTTAATTTGAATTAGTCTTGAATTGTAAGTGTTGACATTAATCTTGTTGTTCTTGTTAGGGTAAAGTCATATGAGTCATCACTCAAAAGCAGGGGATAACTCACTTGAGGGTAATATGGAGAATGAAGAAGATAATCCGGTGATTCCCAAAATTGATGGAGCCATTCGCCTACAACCTATGGTAAGAAATGTCGTGTTCCATGTCACAAGTACAATGCTACATTAGCTACAGATGAAAGGGCTCTTCGCGGGGCAAACCGAGTGAGGATGCAAATGACCATTTGAGGAATTTCTTAGAGATCTGCCAGCCTTTCAACATAACTAATAAAATTTAAGAGTCTATCAGGTTAAGACACTTTCCATTCTCTCTAACGGGAGAGGCGACTATGTGGTTGGAGGAACTCCCTCCTAGTTGCATTACATCATGGAAAGAATTGACTGAAGCATTCTTGGATCGTTTCTTCCCTCCATCAAAAATGTTACTGAGGGATGATATCACAAACTTTAGACAAGACCCAGGAGAACCATTGCATGAACCATGGCTAAGGTTCAAGAAGAAGGTTTCCCTTTGCCCCAACCATGGTTTCCTTGATGGAGTGCTCCATCAAAGTTTTTACTGAGCCCTAGACTCCATTAACAAATTTGTTGCCCATAATTTAACTGGAGGATCAATCATGGATAAAACATATGGATTAGCTAAGACCCTCTTGGACAGATTGACAAAGACAAATCGGGCATGGCATACGAGAGAGACCAACGTATCGACGCATGATATTGGTTCTAGTGCATTGGCAGCTGAGTTGCGAAAAAGAGATGAAGAGAGATGAAAATCTTGCTAAAATGATGATGCATCTAGAACTAATGGAAGAACATGTTATGGGGGCAGGGCACAAAGTTGTAAATGCTATAGGTAAGCAGGAGCCATTGCACTTTGAGGGAGAATCGTCGCCACCGAGATACAATGAGGAGTGCCAATACATGGAAAATTAGATGGGGAGTTATTGACCCAGGTTTCAAGGGACTAATCAAGGCCCTTGGCGCCCACGGTAAGAGAATCAAGATTGGAGAAACCGCAATGCACAAGGATGGCCTGATAGAAATGAAAGATGGGGCACTAGAGAGAAAAATCGAGAAGGAGACAATTATCATAAAAGTTCAAATCCATATATTCCCCATCCTAAAGTTGAAAACACTCAAAATCAGTCAGGCAAGAGCGATAAAGGTAACTCAAAAATTGAGGAGATGTTAGCGCGAGTCCTCAAGAAAGTGGAATTAACCGACAACGGGGTCAAAGAATTGAAAGGGGAGGTGTCTAACCTTGCCCAAACTGTGAGTTCCCATTCATCCTAAATTAAGCATTTGGAAGCTAAAATGAATCACTTATCCTCTCAAATGAACCCCCAAATGAAAGAAAAACTCCCAAGTGATACAATGCCAAACCCGAATAAAGACAATCAATGCATGGCTATCATCACGAGGAGTGGTAAGATGCTTGGAGATGTAGGTGTGAAGCATAAGGGGGTTGTCGCTCCTAAAATGATAGATTGAAATGAATCTGAAGCGGTGAAAAAAGCACCAATTGGTGTTGAAAATGTGGAAGAAGAAGGCGAGAGAGAGGCTGATGAAGTTCCCTCAAATGTTGATAAAGAAGAAGCAGGCATGAAGGCCTCAAATGATAAGGAGCAAGAACCAAGAGCTCCACCCCCTTATCCACAATGGTTAGCCAAGAAAAAGAAGGATTATCAGTTCAGTAAATTATCCATTAATATACTGTTAGTGGATTCCCTACTTCAAATGCCTGGATATACCAAATTCATGAAGGAGCTATTGAAAAAGAAGAAGGTCGTAGACATGGGCACCGGAGAGACAACGCATCAATGTAGTGCGATGATGATGAACAATCTTTCCCCAAAGCGAGAAGATCCAGGAGCCTTCACAATTACTTGCACTATCGGGTTATGTATGTTTAAGAAAGCCCTTTGTGATCTTGGCGCAAGTCTAATTCTAATGCCCTTTATTATTTTCAAAAAATTGGGGCTCAGGAACAGCAAACCCACATCAATGAGGCTATTAATGGCTGACCGCTCCATAAAGAAACCCGTGGGGTTGCTAGAGGATGTATTAGGGAGGCTGGATAAATTTATTCTACTAGCTGATTTCGTGGTTCTTGATTCTGAAATGAACTTAGAAGTGCCAATCATTCAGGGGAGATAATTGCTCGCCATAGGTCGAACTTTGGTAGATGTGGAGCTAGGTGAGCCCAAGTTCCAGGTTGGAAGTGAAGAGATCAACTTTAAGGTGTGTCAATCTGCTGAACCTCAGATGAATGAAAAGTGATTGGAGTATTGTTGTTACACCCCGTAAATTCTCGACATGTAGATGGCCTATTCGCATGTTGGTTAAGAGTTTTTGAATGCCATACATGCTAGGAAAAGGCCCGGGGAAAG
>JACEIK010016597.1:0-15262 GCA_018107945.1 Datura stramonium
ATGCTTTAAAAGTAAAGAATCACTTAAGGAACAACATACCAAATACCTACCTTGATATTACATCGGTTTTATAAATAGGTGAGGATACTTATTCCTCATTTCCTACTCATCCTCCCATGTTTCTTCCTCGATATTGTTACTTTTCTATAATACCTTAACCGAGGTGACTTCTTTAGTTTGTAGGTTTTGGACTTGTTGACCAAGAGTAGAGATTGGGACCTCTTAATAGGTCATCTCCTCAGAAATCTGGACATACTGAACAATCATAACACAAGATGGGTCTCCTATACATTTATCGGAACATGAAATACCGAATAGGATATTGCTAGCTCTGGCGTCAACTCCAACTCATAGGCTACCTTGCTTATCCTGCAAACAACTCTGTAAGGCCCAACATACCTAGGGCTTAACTTGCCCTCCTTATTGAATTACATGATGCCTTTTGTAGGAGACACCTTCAGAAAGACCCAATCATCAATATCAAACTCCATCACTCGATGACGTACCTTAGCATAAGTTTCTGCCTGCTTTGAGCGGTCTTAAGTCTATCTCTACTGATCTTCACTTGCACTAAATCTAACCCTAATAATTCTACCTCGCTGAGCTCAAATCAGCCTATTGGAAATCTATACCTCCGCTCATATAAAGCTTCATACGGAGCTATGTAAATGCTTGTGTGATAGCTATTATTGTATGCAAACTCAATCAAAGACACATGGTCATCCTAAATTCCACAAAAGTCCAAAACATAGGCATGCTACCGTTTCTGTATAGTGCGTTTGGCCTGTTCATCAGTATGGGGATGAAAAACTGTAGTAAGGCTTAACTGAGTGTCTAGACCTTTCTAGAAAGACTTCCAAAAGTTCATTTGCAAATTGTGCGTCTGTGTGTGAAATAATAGGTAGGGGAATGCTATGCAGGTGAACTATCTCACGTATGTAAAGTCAGGCATAATCCTCGGCAATATTAGTAGTATAGCATGGTAGGAAATGAGCTGATTTAGTCAGTTTTTCTGCAGTCACCCAAATAGAATCATACTTTCTGCTTGTTCAAGGAAAACTATTGATAAAATCCATATTACTTACCTTCCATTTCTATGATGGAATCTCTATATTGTGAATCAGGCCTTCTGTCCTCTGATGTTCAACCCTTACCTATTGGCAATTAGGATACTAAGCCATAAAACTAGTAATGTGTTTCCTTATGCCATGCCACTAATATAACTCTCTCAGGCCATAATACCTCCTCGTGGCCCTTAAATTTACTAAGTAATGGGAATAATGAGCTTCGATCATAATCTGCCGTTAAATGTCTTATTTGAGAACTCTATTTGGCCCATACTCAAATAGGGCCTGCTTTTGATCCGGTGTGCTATCTTTCAGCAACATGAACTGTGGATCATCATATTGCCTCTACTTAACTTTTGACATTAAGAAGGATTATGCCGTATTCTAAACTACAAGACTTTTATCTTCGTGTCTAGTAACCAAATATACAAAATCAGCTAACTGCTACAAGGTTTTCACTATTCAACCTTATCAGCCTCAATATAACTCAGACTTCCAATAAATTTGTGGCTTGATGCAAGAGATAACCTGGAACTCTATAAATTGATAACAACTCACTACAACAGGAGTGAACTTAATATAGATGAACCAGGAGTAGGGATAGACTCAACCTAACTGTGGTAACTGCAATTTGACTGGAATCTCATCTATGCCCAGTTACATAATTTCTATAACAACAAATATACGCATCAATGGAAACACAAGTATGTATACAATGCACTATCTGTCTACCCGACCGACATATGTTCCGGTGGTCGGTTGCTTTGCTTGGATGGTGTATACCTCAAATTTTTTTAGCAACTCTAACTACCTTCTCTGCCTCAAATTTTGCTCTTCCTACTGAAACAAGTACTAGAGGCTCTTATGATCAGTAAAGATGTCAACATGTACCCCATATGAGTAGTGGTGACAAATCTTTAATGCAAATACAACTACGGCCAACTCAAGATTGTGGGTAGGATAATTCTTCTCGTGCTTCCTTAACAGTCTTGAGGCATAGGAAATAACGTGCTTCCTCAGCTCTCTAGAGGCATAGTGTAACATTTCAAGTCTCAAAATGGCTCCTTGAAGGAGAAAGAACTGAAGTTGCAGGTATGGTGTAGGTGTGACAGTGGGACCAACGGCCTTTCAAGTGGACGATGGACCTTCGCCTGTGGCGTCACGCTCTGACGGCAAGTACAACGGAGGTTAGCCTAATGGCAGACTGTCACCTGCAGTGACATGGTCAGACCTCAGTGTTCTCTAAGTGTTGGAGGACTTGACGGGCCATCAAGGGAGTGACAACCCGTCACTTCTACCATTTGGTAAGGCTAGTAAAGACCCCATTTTCGGTTAAGATTGACGGTAAGGGCGACGGATCGTCGGGCGAGTGACAGCCCATCACGGCGACCATTGAAGTGTTTAGTTGTTCAGTCCATCCCGATTTCTAAGGTCTGTTTTGTAAATTCCTAAGCTTATAATCCCTAAGTGAAATTTTTTTGGGGATCCTTAAGGGTGTAATTGAGGATTTTACTTAGCTTATTCCTTACTTCTCTTATATACCAAGGTTGGGAAAGATCTTTCTCTCAAGGAAGAAATGATTTCTCAATTTCTTCTTCTCCAATCTCTCTTGGGCATCAAACCCTAGAAAGAATGTCATCTAGCCCAGGTATATAGGGTTATGAATGGGGGATAATATTTCACCCTCATGCCCAATTTCATCCCAATTCTATGAATTCAAGTCTCTAAGCATGCCAGTTAAAATTCTAGGGTTTTACTCAATTTCATGGAATCTTCCGTGTTAGCTCTATGGGTTCGATTCCCTCATGTTTCAATTGATGTTTAATGGTTATTAGGGAAGATTTGACTCTCAATTTACTTCCTAATTTATGATTTCAAGTTTATGAAAATTGTGCCCTATTACGCATGATTTATGAATTTCAATCTCATGAGCCCATGATTTCTAGTATGATGAATTATCCAAGTATGCATGGTTGTTTATGAATTCTTAAACTTATGATTCCATGATTTTGAACTATGAAGCTTATTTCAAGTATGTATGATTTTATGTCTTGGGAAACCCCATGCAAAGTCAAGTATATTTCATCATGATTTTAGCCAAGGCTTATATGATAAGTTTTAAAGGAATGATTGGAGTCAAGAGTCACAAGTGAATGATTCAAGCTATGTTTTGAGAATATAATTATGAGCTATATGCATGTATTGGGAGCAGTGTCTATCACCAAAATGACCAGGGATTTCGAGGATCCTGATCTCATAACTACGCGCCACCGTAGGTATATATTCTTATTTTGGACCATTCAAGAGAGTGCTTCCCTCACCAGAGTGCATACCGGTGATATCATACCTCATTATTCTTTTCCCTGATAAGGATTAGGACGGCTCTGCCCACTCGATCGAGATAATTGGGGCATCATGTAAGCTCTATGATGATGGTGTCAGTTATGATGAAGCCTTCCATTGTTCATCATGATTTTAGATATTCATGTTCATGTCTCATGATATTAATTTTCACGGTATATTTGACCCATTGATCAGTTCATGAGTTTTCACATATGTTTTCAAGTACAACACGCTCTATGATTTCTATTTCTAAACCTTGGGTCATTATGTTCAGCTTATGATGAATATCTTATGATTATGTTTATTTCAGAATTATGGCTTTTAGCATGATGCCCTTACTCTCATGTTCCATATTGATTTATAATCATAATTTCAGACTATCGCTTTACTAGCATGTTTTACTTTGTCTACATACTCAGTACATTCAAAGTACCAACCGTATACTCTATGCTATATCATCTCATGATATTGGTTTGAGTGATCCATCTTAGTCCCGTCATTAGCTCGCTCCCGCTCAGTCCAGCTTTATTCCAATTTTGGTGAGTCCTCATGATCCAAGGACATTAGTTTTGGTTATATCTCTTCTGTGCATGTCTTTTAGTTTCAGACTTAGCGAGCTAGTTGAGGGTGTTATCCCATCAGCTCATCAGATGTTTAGAGGCTTTTGAGACAACTTGTATAGATGTTTCAGCAATGTTGGTTCCTGTCTACAGTTATGTTGTTATGCTATGCTTCCTTCCGCTTATGTAATGTTCATGCTTTATTTCCACTTAGTAAAATGATCTTATTCATGCTATGTATGTGCTATAGGTTTCCTTGGAGCTATTCATGGTTCTAGGTCTTGTGTCGGGGTTCGAGGTCCAAACTTGGGTCGTGATAAACTTAGCATTAGTGTAAAGGTTTAGGTATGTCCTAGGGTGTCTGAAAGCCTCATTAAGTAGAGTCTTTTCTATGAATGTGAAGTGTGCCACACTTATGGGGAAAAGGCTACGAGACGTTTTAGGAAACTTCCTTTCTTTCATGATCTATGTCGTGCGATGAAGTACGTCTATCTATTATTCTAACTCATGCTATATGCATTTGCAGAAACATGCCTTCCCACCGAGTCAATGGAAGAAGGAATAGAAACAAAAATGGCCATGGCAATGGCAATGGAGACGAGCATCCGCCAGCCCCACCAGCTCCAGCTGATCATTACTGAAGCAGGTTACTCATGCCGAGTTTAGGGTGTCATTTCAGATGTTAGCATAGGCCATGACCGCCCAGGTCAATTAGCAGGTTGTGGCTCATGTGAACCAGAATGGGAATGCGGAAGTGGCTAGGGTTCGAGACTTCATCAGGATGAACCCACCCGAGTTTCTTAGGTCAAAGGTGGATGAGGACCTACATGATTTTATTGAGGAGATCTAGAAGATTACCTAGGTGATGGGTGTTTAAAGAGAGGATAGTGCAGACATGGCCTCCTATTAGCTCAAGGGGGTTGCTCATATTTGGTTTCGATAGTGGAAGGAAAGCAGGGGAGTTGGTGAAATCCTCATTGGCTAGGACGTGTTTTTTATGGGTTTTATAGATAGGTTCTTTCCCTGAGAATTGAGGAAGAAAATGTAGCTAAGTTTGTTAACTTGAAGAAAAATGACATGACTATTCAGAAGTATGCCCCGAAGATGGTTGCTGATCCAAGAGCTCATATAAGAAAGTTCGTGAATGGGGTGGCAGATTTGTTGGTCAAGGAGTGCAGGACCACCATGTTGATCGATGATATAGATATCTCCTAACTATAATATATTCCCAGTAGATAGAGGCGGAGTAGATGAAGGAGAAGGAGAGAGAGGCCAAGAGGGCCAAGACAGGGAGTCATGGGCATTTCCATAGAGATCCAGTGGTGGACATCACCCTCAATTCCATCCAGACCTTGAGGAGATCAGAGAGGTAGAGCATCAGGCTCTGGGGTCAGAGGACCATTTTAGGGGAGCACACTTTTCCATCTTGTAGGAAGTGTGGCAGGAGGCACCTCGGAGAGTGCTTGGTGTTACTATTGGTTGTTTCGGGGGTGGGAAGCTCGGACATATCCTAAATGATTTTCCTTCATCTAGATATGGTGACGGTAGAGGTTGGGCCCCAGCCACCACTTCAGTAGCCCCAGAAGCTCACCCCTCTATCAGCAAGGCGCCTTTTCTAGTGTAATGGGCAGATAGTGCCAGAACAGGTTCTATGCACTTTTATCTCATCAAGAGTAGAAGTGCTCACCCGATGTAGTTACTGGTATATTGTGAGTATTCCATCGTGATGTGTATGAATTGTTAGATCCAGGGGATATATTATCTTTCATGACTCCTTATGTTGTTGTTAGTTTCAGTGTCAGTCTCGAAATCCTGTTAGAACCCTTCTCAGTCTCTATCCTGCCGGTGAGTCAACTTTAGCTCAATAGGTATATAGAAATTTCCCTATCACGATTCTTCAGAAAGTCGCCTCAGTCGACTTAGTAGAGTAAGATATGATCGACTTCGATATTATCTTTGGTATGGATTGGTTACATGCTTATTATGCTTCAGTCAATTGTATAACCCGTACGGTAGAGTTTCGGTTGATGGGTGAACCATATCTAGAATAGAAGGGTAGTTTAGTTGTGGCTGTAGGTCTCTTTGTTTCTTATCTCAAGGAGAGGAAGATGATCTCTAGTGGTTGTGTATATCGTCTAGTTCGGGTCAAGGATTCTATGTCTGAGACCCCGATTCTTCAGTCAGTTCCTGTTGTATGTGAGTATCCGAAAGTGTTTCCAGATGATCTACCAGGAGTCCATCCCAAGTGGGAGATAGACTTTGGTATTGACTTTCTCCCTGATATGTAGCCAATATCCATTCCCCCTTACAAAATGACTCCAGCTGAGCTAAAGGAGTTGAAAGAGTAGTTGAAGAATCTGTTAGATAATGTTTCATCAGGCCTAGTAAATACCCATGGGGTGCTCCAGTTCTCTTTGTTCAGAAGAAGGATGGTTCTCTTAGGATGTGTATTGATTATTGACAGTTGAATAGGGTCATCATCAAGAATAAGAATCCCCTCCCTAGGATTGTTGACCTATTTGACCAGCTTCATGGGGCTAAGTGCTTCTCAAGGATAGACCTCAAATCTGGCTATCACAAGCTCAGAGTTAGGGAGAATGACATTTTGAAGATAACCTTCAAGACTCGGTATGGTCACTATAATTTTATAGTTATGTGTTTTATACTAACGAATTCTCCAAAAGATTTTATGGGCTTAATGAATAAGGTGTTCAAACAACATTTGGATATGTTCGTGATTGTTTTAATTGATGATATTCTCATATACTCTCGGAGCGAGGAGGAGCATGCCGTTCATTTGAGGATTGGGTTACAG
This sequence comes from Datura stramonium, assembly GCA_018107945.1. Taxonomy (NCBI): domain Eukaryota; kingdom Viridiplantae; phylum Streptophyta; class Magnoliopsida; order Solanales; family Solanaceae; genus Datura; species Datura stramonium. Next base: position 6,786 of record JACEIK010016597.1, read on the forward strand.
ACTCTCAAGGATCACCAACTATTTGCTAAATTCAGCAAGTGCAAGTTTTGGCTGAACTCAGTAGCATTCTTGGGCCATGTGGTGTCTAGTGAGGGGGTGCAGGTGGACTATCAAAAGATAGAAGCATTGAAGAATTGTCTTAGACCAGTCAGTCTGACAAAACCCGAGCTGAGACCTCGGACCGAGACACAGGACCTAAAATCACGAATGACTCCAAGCTAACCCATGGTACATACATAACATGATTTAAGGGTAAAATCATTAGGAAATTAACATAAGCATGGATAAGAGGAAGTCTAAATATCATAAAGTATAAACAAAAGTGATAATATCACAATGCTAAGTCACAAAGCTGAACATGCTAAGTCTATGTCTGAAAGCGCTACAATCTGATGAGATGCTGGGACAAGCCTCCAGCTAAACTCCAAGTTTGAATCTAAAACAAAACATAACAAGCATAACTGATAGATGTTCTCAGATGATGAGGACTCACCCAAAGCGGGATGGAGCTGATCTGAGTGAGTGCGAGCTAGTGACGAGACTGGGATGGATCACCCCAACCTATATCTTGAGATGATATAGCATAGAGTATGCAGTCAGTACTTGGAATATACTAAGTATGTAGAGAAAGTAAGAATATGCTAGTAAACAATAGTATAAATTCATGCATATAAATCAAAAGGATCAGGAGAGTAAGGAAAGCATGCTTTAAGCCATAAATCCAAAGTATACATAAGCATAAACTATTCATTGTAATCTGAACATAATGACCCAAGGTTTAGAATTAGAAATCACATACTTGTCATGCTTGAAATTGTAAGTAAATGCTCATAAACTAATCAATGGGTCAAGTATATTATAAAAATGTAATATCATAAGTCATGAACATGAGTAACTGAAAACATGAGGAAAAGTGGGAGATTCTTGTAACTGCCATACCCCATGTGAGCATACATGGAGCCCGACCTGTAAATTCCTAGTCGGGAGGGTGTCCATACCTTGCCAAGGATAGAACCATAAAAAAAGCATGATATCATTCATGGGTGGCCCATATGGGCATAGGAGACACTCTCGTGGAGGACCCCATCATGACTACATTGGCACGTAGTTCTAAGATCCTGGATGCACTGGAACCTCGGCCTACTCGGTGTTAAATACTACTTTCTAAATATATATAGTGCTTATATCATAATCGTGAAACATACCTGAAGTACATGGGCTAGATGATGTCATGAGATTCATAACATGCTTGAGATATGTGCACTAGCCATAAAATAGGCCCGTGAGTCGGCCATAATCATAAACTTGATATTCATGAAAACCATGCTTACTTGAGGAAATCATCATATTCTAAAATCCATAAATTCATGAAGGGTTCTTATGGGAATCATGCGTAATAGTCATAAAACATAACTTACTTCATCATACTTGAAATTATGGACTCATAAGCTTAATTTTATAAATCATGCATAATAGGGCATAATTTTCATAAAACTTGAAATCATAAATATATAACTAATAGGGAATAAAATTTTCCCCATTGTCCTTAAGTCAATTATTGAAACATGATAGAATTTCACCATAGACATTGCATGGTAATTTACATAGAATTGGATTAGAACCCTAGAATTTCAATACACTCGATTGAAGACTTGAATTCATGAATTAGAGAAGAAATTGGGAATGAGAGGGGAAGAAATACCCCATTCATGGACCTACATACCTAGGTAAACTAATTTCTATGTTGGTCTTGAAAGCCCAAGAGAATTGAGGAAGAAATTGATAAGGAACTCTAGCTTGATCTTGGAAGAGAATTTCAAATTCTATGAAATTATAAGAGCATAATGACTTATGCTAGGTTAAAACCTCTTAAAACACTCTTTAGGAAGTTTAAAATGACGTAGTTTAAGAGTTAGGAACTTAGAAACACGAAAACACCTTTAATGATCCAACTGCAAAAAGGCCATTTCCAGTCCCAACGAGTGATAGGACGACCTGTTTGGAGACTTGACGGGTCGTTGCTTGACCCATTGCCACTAGCAACTTCTTCTCCATTATCTGGCCTTTTCACTTAATGAGTCACTTAACGAGTCATCAGAGGACATGATGACTCATCCCTCAATCCGTTTTGAACACTAGAATTCAATACTTTCTACACCACCGTACACTTAACGTGTCAAAAGACGATTCGTTGGGAGTCCAATGAATCATCATGAATTTTAGAAGATAACTTTTTCTACAACTTGGCACCACCAAACGAGTCATGTACGACTCATCAAGTCACTAGACGAGTCACTGAATGACTCATTTTATGACCTGTTGTAGATTTTCCTATTTTTTTGGTTTCAACCCTCGGGTCTAATCTTAGGGATTTCCGGGGTGTTACGTTGTCTCCCCCTTAGGAACATTCATACTCGGATGTAGATTGAGTATACTTGAAAGTTTAGGAATGAACTGCAATCCCAACAATAAACTACATCTGAAAACTGATGGAGTGACCAACTTCGGATTGATCTACATGACTCAACTGAATTCATGAAACATACATGCATGCTATAACATGAAAGGAACTGAGAGACATGAATTTTACATGAAGCTTAACAGAGTACTAATGAGGAAACTGGCACCTCAAGTTGAAACTGCACCAATAGGGAAAAGATGCTGGCATCAAGCCATCATATCTGCTTCGGCTTCCCAGGAAGCTCTCTCAATAAGATGATTTCTCCACAACACCTACACTGAAGCTACTTCCTTGTTCCTTAACTTCCGAACCTGATGATCAAGGATCTTAACTGGAACCTCTTCATAGGTAATTCTATCCTTCACACTTATGCTCTCCACCGGAACATCTAAGGCCGGGTCACTAATGCACTTCTTCAACAGAGATACATGGAAAACTGGATGCACCAAAGCCAACCCTGCTGGTAGCTCCAACTCATATGCCACATTGCCAACTCATCTCAGTAGCTTATAAGGACCAGTGTATCAGGGACTAAGCTTCCCTTTCTTTCTGAACCTCATCACTCAATTTATGACGACTTTGAGCTATTTTCAGCATCTCCCTAATGATTTGAACTTTTTCCATGGCCTTATAAATTGAATCTGGACCTACCAATGTAGCCTGAGCTACCTCAAACCATCCAACAAGTGACCCATACCTCTGCCCATAGAGAGCCTCAAACGGAGCCATCTGAATGCTAGAGTGATAACTATTATTGTAGGCAAACTTGATGTGAGGCAAGTGATCACCCGAACTACTGTTAAAATCAATCACACACGCTCTCAACATATCCTCAAGAGTCTGAATGGTCTGCTTGGCCTGACCATCCATCTATGGGTGAAAAGTTGTGCTAAGCTTCACCTGAGTACCAAGGCCTCTCTGAAACGACTTTCAAAACTGAAAGGTGAACTGAGTACCCCTATCTGAAATGATGGACAAAGGGATTCCATGCAACTGAACTTATTCCTAAATGTATAATCTAGCATAATCCTCAGCTGAATTAGTAGTTTTGACCAGTAAGAAATTAACTGATTTGGTCGACCTGTCCACAATCACCCATATAGAGTCATACTATCAGTGGGTACGAGGCAAACCTGTAATGAAGTCCATATTGATCTCTTCCCACTCCCAAGTAGGAATGGTAATATCACATAACTCCAGGTTTTTGATGCTCAACCTTCATCTATTGGAAATTCGGACACTTAACCACAAACTCTGCTATATCCTTCTTAATGCCATTCCACCAATAGACTTCCCATAGGTCAAGGTACATCTTGGTGGAACCTGTATGGACAGAGTATCGAGAACCATGAGCCTCACTCAACATCCGCTCTCTCAAGTGATATATAGTTGGCACACACAATCAATCCTGATATCGGAGTACACCATCTCTCCCTTGGGAGGAAACCTCCACTTTTTGATTCCGCATAGCTTCCTTCAGCTCCATGGGATAGGATCCTTATCTTTCCTAGCTTTGAATTCCATCATCAATGAAGATTCTGACCCATTCTGAATAATATCACCACCATCTGTCGAATCTATAAGGTGAACCCCTAAGTGAGCAAGCCTATGGACATCCTTTACCAACTCCTTTCTCCTATTCTCGATAGGAGACACACTCTCCATGGACATCCTCTAAGAGCATACACCACTACATTAGCCTTGCTCGGATGATAAAGGACACTCATGTCATCGTCCTTGAGAGGCTCTAACCATCTCCTTTGTCACAAATTCAAATCCTTCTGAGTGAACATATACTAAAGGCTCTTGTGGTCCGTGAACACATCCACATGCACCCTATACAAATAGTGCCTCCAAATGTTCAAAGCAAACACCACAGCTGCCAACTCTAGGTCATGCGTCGGATAATTCTTCTCATGAGTCTTAAGTTTTCTAAAGGAGTACGCAGTGACCTTACCATGCTGCATCAATACACAATGAAGACCAATCCTAGAGGCATCACAATACACAACAAAATCATCTGTGCCCTCTGATCGGGTCAATATTGGGCTTGAAGTGAGTCGAGTCTTTAACTCCCTAAAACTCTTCTCACAAGCATCCAACCACTGAAATTTGACCTTCTTTTGGGTCAACTTAGTCGGTAGTGTTGAAATTATTGAAAATCCCTCTATGAACCTCCTATAGCCAACTAAACACAAAAAGATCCTAATATTTATCAGACTGATAGGTTTCGAGCAATTCTTGACCGCTTTGATTTTTTGAGAGTCCACCGGCACACCCTCATTAGACACCACATGACCCAAGAATGCTACTGAGTTCAACCAATTATCACACTTTCTGAATTTAGTAAACAACTGGTGATCCTTGAAAGTTTGCAACATAATCCTCAAATGAGCAACATGCTCCTCCTCACTCCGAGAGTATATAAATATATCATCTATGAAGACAATCACGAACATATCCAAATATTGCCTAAACACCCTATTCATCAAGTCCATAAAAGCTAGAGGAGAATTTGTTAGTCTAAAAGACATAACTATGAACTCATAATGACCATACCGAGTCTTGAAGGCTGTCTTCAAAATGTCACTTTCCCCAACTATGAGCTGGTGATAGCCGGATCTGAGGTCTATCTTTGAAAATCTCTAAGCACCCTGAAGCTGGTCAAACAAATCATCAATCCTAGGGGGGGATACTTGTTCTTAAACTTAACCTTGTTCAACTTTCGAGAATCAATGCACATTCTAAGGAAACTATCTTTCATCTGGACAAAGAGAACTAGAGCACCCCACAGGGTTTTATTAGGCTTGATGAAACCCTTATCTAGGAGATCTTTCAACTCTTTTAGCTCGGCTGGAGCCATTCTGTATGGAGGAATGGATATAGGCTACATATCACAAAGAAGTTCAATACTAAAGTCAATCTCCTGCATGGAAGGACTCCTGCTAGATCATATGGAAACACCTCTGGATACTCACATACTACTGGAACTGACTGAAGAGTTGGGGTCTCTGACATAGAATCCTTGACCCAAACTAGATGATAGACACAACCCTTAGAGATCATCTTCTTAGACTTGAGATAGGAAACAAAGCGACCTATAGGCACCGCCTAACTACCCTTCCACTCTAGGACTAGCTCACCCAGAAACCAGAACTCTACCACACGAGTTCTATAATTGATTTAGGCATAACATGCATGTAACCAATCCATACTGAATATAAGTTCAAAATCGGTCATATTTAACTCCACTAAATCGGCTGAGGTGACTTTCTAAAGAATCATGACAGGGCAATTTTTATATACCCGTCGAGCTAAGATTAACTCACCGACAGGAGTAGAGACTAAGAAGGGTTCTGATAGGATTTTGCGATTGACTCCAAAACTAATAGCAACATAAAGAGTCATGAAAGATAAAGTATCCCCTAGATCTAAAACTTCATACTCATTAAGATGGAATACTCGCAATATACCAGTGACCATATTAGGAGAGACCTCCTACTCCTGATGAGATGATAGTGCATAGAACATATTTTTCCACTGGCCGCCACCTACACTAGCGCCCTACTGAAATGGGCAAGCTGTGAGAGCTGTTGAACTGGTGGTTGGGGTATGGATCCCACCATTGCTCTATCTGGCTGAAGGGCAATTCCTAAGTCTATGTTTGGATTTGTCACACTTGAAACAAGAATCAGAGCCAACTAAACATCACCCAAGGTGGTTCATGTCGCACCTTGCACAAGCTGGAAAAGTGCGCTCTTCTTCCATGCTCCCCTGGCCTCTAGAGCCTGACGCTCTACCCCTCTGGTTATGCTTGGGTCTACACGAGACATTGGCTGATGATGCAACTAGGACTGACAATATCTTGTGGTACTGAAAGCAATGTCTACCACTAGATCTTTGCTAGAACTGTCCATAACTCCCTATCATGGCCCTCTTGGCCTCCCTCTCATTCTCCTACATCTGCTCCGCCTCTATATGTTGTGCATATATGATCAGTCTAGAGATATCTATGTCATTGATTAGCATGATAGTCCTCCACTCCTTGATCAAGGAATCTGCCAGCCCATTGATGAACCTGCTCATACGAGCCCTCATATTAGCAACCATCTCCTGTGCGTATTTGGAAAATTGGGTAAACTCCAAGGCATACTCCTGGATAGTCTTGTTGTTCTGCTTTAGATTGAAAAACTGAGCTGCCTTTGCCTCTCTCAACTCCCTAGGAAAGAACCTTCAAGAAAGTAGTCACAAACTCTTCCCAACCCGCGAGAATTGTCCCAACTCCCTTGCTGTCCTTTCACTGATGGAACCATATGTGAGTAACCCTCTTCAGCTTATAGGAGGCTAAATATTCACTCTCCTATGAATTCACACCCATAATCTAGGTGATTTTCTACACCTCCTCAATGAACTCACGTGGGTCCTCATCCACCTTTGACCCAAGAAACTCCGGTGGGTTCGTCATGAGAAAGTCTCGTACTCTTGCTGCCGCCACATTCCTATTCTGGGGAACATGGGTCACTAATTTTTGGTTGAATTAAGTGTTCATGGCCTATGATAACATCTGAAATGCCGCCCTCTTGGCATGAGTGAACTGCTCGAGCAAGGTATCCACTGGAGCTGGTAGGGCTGGCTGATGCCCATCTCCATTGCCATTTGCATGGCCATTTCCGTTGCCATTTATTCTACCATTAACTCAGCATGGAGGAATATTTCTATAAATTTATATAGCACGAGTTAGAGGAATAGAGAGGTGCTTCATCACACGACATAGATTATGAAAGAAGGAAAATTTTCTAAAACGTCTCATAGCCTCTTCCTCATAATTGTGGCGCACTTCACACCCATGGAAAAGACTCTACTTACTGCGACTTTCAGACACACTACGACATACCTAAACCTTTGATCTAATACCGAGTTTGTAATGAACCGAGTTGAGACCCTGGACCGAGACACGGGACCTAGATCTACGAATGGCTCCAAGATAACCTATGGTACATATATATCATGACTTAAGGCCATAATCAAGTGAAAATTAACATGCACGGATAAGAAGAAGTAGAAATATCATAAAGCGTATACAAAAGAGATAATATCAAAACGCTGAGTCACAAAGCCGAACATACTAAGTCTATGTCTGAAAGCCTCTACTATCTAATGAGATGTTGGGACAAGCCCTCAACTAACTCCAAGTCTGATACTAAAACAAAATGTAACAAGCATAACTGATAGATGTCCTCGAAGGATAAGGACTCACACAAAGTGGGATGGAGCTGATCTGAGCTAGTGCGAGCTAGTGATGAGACTGGGATGGATCACCCTAACCTATATCATGAGATGATGTAGCATAGAGTATGCGGTCAATCTTAGAATGTACTAAGTATGTAGAGAAAGTAAAAACATGCTAGTAAATGATAGTATAAAATCATACATATAAATCAAAAGGATCGGGAGAGTAAGGACAACATTCTTTAAGCCATAAATTCGAAGTATACATACGCATAAGCTATTCATCGTAATATGAACATAAAGACCCAAGGTTCAGAATTAGAAATCATATAACTTGTCATGCTTGAAATCATAAGTGAAAACTTATAAACTGATCAATGGGTCAAGTATATTATAAAAACATAATATCATAAGTTAGGAACATGAGTAACTGAAAACATGAGGAACAGTGGGAGATTCTTATAACCAACATACCCCACTTGAGCATACATGGAGCCCGACCTATAAATTCCTAGTCGGGAGAGTGTCTGTACCTTGCCAAGGGTAGAATCATGAAAAAGGAGTGATATCACTCATGGGTGGCCCATACAGGCATAGGAGACACTCTCGTGGAGGACCCCATCATGACTACATTGGCATGTAGTTCTAAGATCCTGGATGCACTGGAACCTTGGCCTACTCTGTGTCAAATACTACTTTCTAAATATATATAGTGCTTATATCATAATCGTGAAACATACCTGAAGTACATGGGCTAGATGATGTCATGAGATTCATAACATGCTTG
>JACEIK010016598.1:0-15258 GCA_018107945.1 Datura stramonium
AATACAATGATCATCAAGATCAAGGCTTTGTTGTAATTCTCTTTTCCTAATCTCTACCTCTCTAGGCTCAAGCAAGTAAAGAATTCGGGCAAGTCCTAACATTGTAAACCGTTAAGAACTGTTTAAGCATAAAGAGAATACAATACAAGTATTTTGCATTGGGTTTAAATCACTTTTATGCAACCCTAGCTTGTTAATCCACCATGGTTCCCACAACCCTAGCTATGGAGGTTTTAGCCTCTCATAGTTGCAAGATTGTAATTTGGATTCATAATTAAATACTTAAATTAATACTTACAATTATGGATGAGAGAAAAACTTCTTTGTATAAATTAGCAAAATCCTCAAGAACATAATATGAAGATCAAGAGAAAGTCAAGAAAAGGTTGATCACAAATCGAACAACTCAATTCTATCTTCTAATCAGTTCTAATTTGTTCCCACTTTCTCTCCAATGATTTCTAATAAAAATAAAACATAAAACAAATTTATACAGGCATAAAAATCCTTTTCCTAGGCTAACAAGGTAAATTTCCATAACTGAAACCGCCTGTGTCACGACCTATCCTACGACCCGTAGCAGGTATGTACGGGTCGTACTTGCTTCCCGTATGTCATTGGCTGGCTGAAATTTGGCTAAGTGTTTGACCCTGGTACGACTTGTATATGCTTCCTACGAGTTGTACTAAGCATCCGTGGCTTGACTCTGAGACTTTGCAATTTTTCTAAAGTTCTTCACGAGTGCTATGTTATGACTCGTACCATGATGCCACGACTTGTACTTTTTATCCGTATCAAGAGTTAGCCTCTAGTGCAAATCTTTTGAATCTTTCCACGAATTCTACACTACGGCCCATACAAGTATTATACGACTCGTACTAAGAGTCATATAATGCACTCTTCATCCTTAGCCTTCTGAAACTTCTCATGACCTGCAGTACGACTCGTACTGAGAACTATGACATAAGCCTTTTTTCTGCACTTTCAGGCTATCTTTTGCACATTCTTGCTCCAACACCTATTTATCCTGTAACCAAAGAAAAAGTGCCTTATATCCACATAAATATACCTACATCCATGCTATTTTCTTAGTTTTGAGCATCGAAAGTGCTGTAAACTCACAACACATCAAGCATATGAGTGGAAGCTGGTATCACAAGGGTACAGTACTTGAATTTCTAGAATTCCCTACAGGTGAAACTGGAAGGAAAAAAATAAGATCCTCTGGCATGTGTGTACATTGATGTTATATGATTGAGTGTTCATGGTGATATGACCGAGGCGTGTGCCCATCAAATCACCATTCATTGTATTATTTGGTTTACTATGAGAGTATTAGAATCGGACTGAGTATGTGGTTACCTGATTGAACTGAACCTGTGGTCATATGTTTGTCCGTCTAAATTGTAGAGGTGTTTTAATGACTTGACGGTTGGTATAGCTAAATGAGGACTCGTGATTGAGTTTTGAAATCTTCTATGAATGATTTATTCTATACTCTATGTAGTTATGTTGTGTCAATTTTTCTACTGAGGATCGTGAATAGCGTGGATGGTCATAATGCCTAGTATGTTGAAAAGAGTTAATAGAATGGTGGCTGTGCAGCTAAATCGAGCTACTGCCAAGGTAATACCACTTCTATAGAACTTGTCCCTCTGCGGTGAGACCGTGGCAGCAGTTAAATAACCACTGCAGCAATGGCCTAATCCAGTAAGCAGCCCGGATAGCGCTTGAGTAGATTTAATTCCTGAATAAGTATAGTCTATATATATAAATGATGTTCTGAACTAATTGCATATTGTTGTTTATATGTATGTATGTTATTATTGAATGTTAGCTGATGATGCCTACCAGTACTGTGTTTTGTACTGACGCTCCTCCTGCACTTCTTTTCTGAGTGCAGAATTCAATCTCGAAAGTTCATCTCGACCTCACCTCTAGAGCAACGACAGATTAACAGAAAGGTGAACAGTGCAAGATTTGTTGTTCTAATCCTCCTCCAAATATGTTACTTGTCACGACTCGAACATAGGCCCGGATCGAGACACAGGATAAAGAACCCTGAGAGGCTCCAACCCATGGCATGAATATGATAACTAAACTCAACATAAATAAATGCGGAAAGTCTAACACTTGAAAAAGCGAAAGTCTTAAATCCAATAACATCTTAACAATGGGAAACATAATACTGATTCGAAGATGAATACATGCTTTCTGATAAGTCTATATAACCTGACGAGTTGATGGTATAAGACCCCAACTAACTCACTACATAACTGAAAATACTAATACGAGCTGATAAAAAGGTCCTCGAAGGATGAGGACTCACCAACAGGATGGATAATGCTAACTCTGAGGATCTGATTAATGATAGGATTGAACCTAAACATCCGAGCCTGTATCATGAAATGATACATCATAGAGTATGCGGTCAGTACATGGAATGTACCGAGTATGCAAGGTAAGTATAACCGTTAAGTAAGTAAACTGAAATCATGCATATCATAAAACATATTCAAGATAAGATTCTAAGAGTAGGGCTTGCATGCTGTTATATAAAAACATGACTTAAATATGACTGAGTATCATAATTGATTCTAATGACCCAAAGCTAAAACTGATAATCATAAGTAAAACTTAACATTGGGTCAAACCTGCTGAAAACATAATATCATAACTGATGAACATGCATAACTGGTAATCATGAAGGACAATGGGAGACTCGTCATGTAACCGACATTACCACGATAGAGCTTACATGGTCCCGACTATTACATTCAAGTGGGCAGAGCCGTCCAAAGCCTTTCCAGAGCTAAGGGTGCTACCATGATATCGATATAAAGCTGAAGGCCCCTTGGGGGCAGGGAAAGCTTACAAGGGAGGTCCCAAATAATCTGAACATATCTATGTTGGCACGTAGTTCTGAGGCACCGTGTTGGATGAACCCTTAGCCTATTCGGTGCTAGACACTACTCCCAAAAACGTGCGTGTGCTCTTCATAGTTTTTCAAAAAAGCTGAACCATCATCTTGTGATGAAGCTGAATCATAATAGTACATGCATAATCTGAAAACATATCATGAGGAGCCTCGGCTCAAACCATACCACAAGCTGAAAAGTAGCTTATGAATTCTCAATTTAAGATTTCANCTTGTGATGAAGCTGAATCATAATAGTACATGCATAATCTGAAAACATATCATGAGGAGCCTCGGCTCAAACCATACCACAAGCTGAAAAGTAGGAGTCTAGACTCTAAAACCATGTGGTAAGCTAATTACATGAAATTAAAGTAAATCATGAAACATACTTGATCATATGGTCTTGCCCAAACTTATACATGATTTGAAATAGACTTGATAGTCAAAATCATGAACATAAACATGGGTAATTCGAAATCATACTTTCATCATACTTGAAAACATAGATCATAATCTCAACTCTTCATGAATTTTCATAATTGGGCATCATAATTGTCAAACTTTGAAATCATGAATTTGTAATTGAAATCATTATAAACATGCCCATGAATCTTAAACAACATTAGAAATATGAATAGAATTTACCCATGATAGACACTTAAAAAAATTCACAAATTGGGTTAAACCCCATAGATTCATCAACATTGAATTTTATGAATTTAGAAGAGAATTTGAGCATGAAAGTGAAAGAATACTCCCATTCATAAGTTTACATACTTGGATAAATCTGATTTCACACTCTTCCTTAATTTCCCAAGAGATTTTGGGAAGAACCTAAGGAATGCTCAATCTTGATCTCCAATGGTTCACTCTAATCTTGCATGCATGGAATAGAAAGGCTTATGATAGGTTAAGTACTCTTAAAACCCTTCTAACGGAGCCTAAAATGACATAGTTTAGGACCTAGGACTGAGGAATTACGAAAAAACCCTTACTAAAATGTTGGGAAAATTCGTACAACCAATCACTACGAGGGACACCAGGACTCATGGTGTACCTAACGACTCATGGTGACTTAATCATTAGGAACACTGCCATAATCAACCATCCAACCCTGCCCCTTACCACGAGCAACTCCACAAGTCGTGGAGTCACTTCATGACTCGTGGCTGCCTCTCGTGGTTAGCCCTAGACCAAGAATTGTTGCCAACTTTTCCTCACTTCACGAGTTACTTAACAACTCGTGATGTATCCCCACGGGTCACTAGATGACTGATCCTGTGACCCGGGAAACATTTTCCTTTTTTCTTTGCTTGAACCCTCGGGTCTGATCTTAGGGACTTTCGGGGTATTACATTACTTGTCCAGACAATGATAACTATTGTCCTTTTCTTTTCTGAGATACTCTTAGATTTTGTTAGGTAGATTTCATGTTCTATGACAATAAGATTCTGGGAGTGTTTTAAACCGCGCGTTGTTATTATTTTCCTTTTGTTTAGTGATGTTTCCATTATTTATATTCAAAATGTATTATATTACTTTGGAATATCGATGGTTTTGCGGCAGATAGTTGGAAAATGTTGGTTCACCCACCGAAGGGTTAGTGTGGATGCCAATCACAGCTAGTTGGGTTGTGACAGGCTTATAATTTAGATGCTTCTATGCCGAGTTATGAAGTTTTTACCATAAGTGCACAAAGTTGAAAAATCAAGCAAGCAAGACTTTGAGCTAACTTTGAAGAAATATCTGTATAAATTTAGAAGCTTTTGACTATGGATTTGATATATATTGTAGTTCTGAGAGTTATGTTTCCAACAAAAGATGTGGCTCATTACTTAGATACTTCTACACTGAGTTATGAATTTCTACCATAGGTGTGCAAAGCTGAAAAAATCAAGCAAGGTAGAATTTAAGCTAACTTTGAAGAAATAATTTTACAAATTCAGAAAGACTTTGGCTGTGATTTTTATATAGGTTATAGTTTTGAAAGTTTTCTTTTAAGATCCACAGATGTGTTGTGATTTGGATACTCCTACCTTGAGATATATTTTTTTTGGGTTATTGCGCACAAAGCGGGAATGCAAGTTTGACTGACGGATGTGTCAAATTCAAAACTTTATAAGTTCAGATGAAGTTTCCTTTTTCCGATGTCACTGATGACTCACAATTTGATGCTCTTGACTTGAGATATGAATTTTTCGATACAAACGTGCAAAGTATTCAAGTCAATGTAGCAACAACAAAACTTTTTCACACTCACTCGATCAAGCCATATTTGATACCTATCTAACAACACTTTTCAAGGAAATTTACCATGTGCATTTTGTTTGTTCACATGCTTCCAGGATGTCATTATTCAATACTGCTTTGCATCAAGTTTTTCTTCGCCAAATTGCAAGAGGAAGTTTTTCGTGCCAAATCTTGAAGGTTGAGGTGCTCCATGAGCTTCTTCACTAAGATGCAAGGATTTTTTTTATCACACCAAGACTTTAGGGATATGGGCACAAACTTTCTCTCTAAGGATAGAGAAGAGTTGCTCCAAATGTCTCTCTTGCCAAACTGTAAAGGTTTAGATGCTCGTGCTTACTCATCGAGGTTGGAGAGGACAACATCTAGTGTTTTTCTCCCATTCTTGTGCCACGAGCTTTATTGTGGAGGATGAAAAGGAGGTACTACAAGTGTCTCCAAGCCATAAATGAGTGAATCAGCAAGTTCTTGCTTTCTAAATCCTCGACCAAAAAGGTGTAGCACCTAGTCGTCGCTCATTAATACCTCAGCCAAAAAGGTGACACATCAAGTGATTCCTCGCCAATCATCTGGATAGTGCTTCTATCTTCTTGGTCCGATATTGAGACCATTTTCACTCGTGAACCTAAAAAAACCCAAAAAAAAGGCAACGAGGAGCATTTACAAATATGTTATCCAGAGTCATGACGTGCCAGATTATAACGTCAATATCAAAAATTTGTCTTGGTCAATCAATATTGATTTTATCTTTAATATTTGGCATGAATGTACTACATCAAGTCTAGTTTATATATGATCAAGTGGCTCATAATTTGGACGCTCCAAGCTCAAGATACAGACATTTTGAGCGAGAGTACACAAAGTTGTGAAATTAGCATTTCAGATGTGTAGTCAATTTAAAATATTAATTCTTGTCAATCCAGGACAAATTATGCTGTGAATTTTGAGTATGTTATATATCTCCGATCCTAGTTCTAAAAAAATCAAGAAAAATGAGATATGGATATCCCAGCTGCCAGTTATGAATTATTTCCTGTAAGCACAGAACGTTTAGAGCATTAGTATAATACATCGGAAGTGCTCAATACTAGACCCGGGATTTAAAAATGGGAAGTGGACGAAGGATGGAAAATGTGTCTCAAAATGACTCGTGGTACGAGTCATTGAAGGTTCTAACGACCCGTTGGGACACTCGTGGTCAGGTACAACAAGTTCAGAGTTTCGAGTAACGGGTCTAGGAATGACCCGTTGTTCAATGTAACGAGTCGTTGAAGGTGGTCGTGGTGAGACTGGTCCTTGGTCAAGGAGGAAGTAACGTGTAATGGAATGACCCGTTGTAGGTAACAACGGGCCTTTGTCAGCAGCCGTTTAAAAGGACCCCAGGTTAAGGTAGTAGTGACGACGACTGGCAGCAACGAGTCGTTTGAGCTAGCAACGACCCGTCCTATCTGGTCGTGGTAAGGGGTCAGAGACCTGAATTCAGGTAGTAGCAACGAAAGGTAATAATGTACTGTTTGATCTTACAACAGATCGTATTGACGCCCGTTGTCACTGGCAATTTAGTTTTTCCAAGATTTTCATTAAGGGTATTTTTTTCATTCCTAAACCCTAGGGTCCTAAACTACATCATTTTAGCTCGAAGTGAAGTGTTTTTATGAAGGGTAAATCTATTCTAGGCTCATTCACATCCATGCATGCAAATTGAAGGATCTAGAAGGTGATCAAGTTTAGGCTATCCTCAAGTTTTCTTCAATTCTTCTTTGGGCAATCGAAAAGTAGTAGAATCATATCCTATCAGGTATGTAGGGTTATGAATAGGTGAAGTCATTCACACCCATGCCAATCCCTCTCTAAATCATGAAAATTCATATGTTGATCCTATGGGGTTTTAACCTAATGCATGGATTTCCTAATTTCTACATGTGTATGATTTTTATATGTTTCTACAATTGAATTATGATTCATGGGTAAGTTTTACATTGTTTTCAATTACTATCATGTTTCAAGCTTTATAAACTAAAATGCCCATTTATGAGAAGTTCATGAAAGTTTAAATTTATGATGAATGTTCAAGTATGATGAGATAATTATTGATGAAAAGAATATTTCAAGTTACCATATTTATAATCATGTTTTAAAGTGAATTAAGTATTTTCAAGCATGTTAAAGTATTGGGAAATTCCCATATGTTCAAGTATGATTTATGATTTCACGATTTAGCTTACCATATGATTTTG
This sequence comes from Datura stramonium, assembly GCA_018107945.1. NCBI lineage: Eukaryota > Viridiplantae > Streptophyta > Magnoliopsida > Solanales > Solanaceae > Datura > Datura stramonium. The sequence goes on from JACEIK010016598.1 coordinate 7,405, forward strand.
GAGTTAAGACTCCCCTTTATGTTCAGCTTGTGGTATGGTTTGAGAAAAAGCTCCTCATATACGATTTCAGATTTGATATGTATTTGATTATTAAGCTTCGTCAATATACGATGATAAGCTTCATTGAAAAATGATGGAGAACATATGCATGTTTTGGGAGTAGTGTCTAGCATCGAGTAGGCTAAGGATCGGATTACCCTATGCCTCAGAACTATGCGCCAATGTAGGTTTATACATATCATATATACTTTAGGACCTCCCTTGTGAGCTATCCCCTTCCCCAAATGGGCCTCGAGCTTGATATTGATATCATGGTATCGTCCTTAGCCCTAGCAAGGTTTTGGACGGCTCTACCCACTTGAGTGTGATAGTTGGGACCACGTAAGCTCTATCACGGTAATGTCGGTTATAAGACAAGTCTTCCATTGTTCCATATGATTTTTATTATGCATGTTTATCATTATATATATGTTCTAAAACAGGTTTGACCCAATGTGCAGCTTTACATATGATTATCAAATTTTAGCTTTGGGTCAATTGATTCAGTTATGATGTTATGTTCAGATCCTGATTTTAGATAATAGCATGCAAGACCTACTCTCAGACTCTTGTTTTGATCATGTTTTATATTGTGCATGTTTTAAATGATTTTTACTTATTTAAGCGGTTTTACTTAACTTGCATACTCGGTACATTTCACGTACTGACCGCATGCTCTATGCTGTATCATTTTATGATACAGGCTCCAATCTTTAGACTCAGCCCTGCCACTAATCAGCTTTTAGAGTTAATATCAGTCCCTTTTGGTGAGTCCTCATCTATCGAGTGCCCTTCTTTTATTAAGTTATCTTAGTGTATTTTTAGTTTAAGATTTAAAGAGTTAGTTGGGGTCTTGTCCCATCTACTTATCATACTTAGAGGCTTTTTATACAATAAACTGTATTCAGCTTTAGACTCGTGTTGTATATTTTGGATTATATGTTATGCTTAGACTTCTGCTTTATTTGATTGAGTTAGATGTATGTTCATACCATGGGTCGACTTGGAGTCTCTCGAGGTTTCTTGTCTCGTGTCTCAATCCAGGTCTATGTTCAGGTCGTGACGAACTTGGTATTAGAGTAATAGGTTTGAAGTGTCCTATGGTGTATGAAATCCGCGTTAAGTAGAGTCTTTTTCATGGGTGTGAAGTGCACCACATTATGAAGAAGAGGCTACGAGTCGTTTAGGAAATGTTCCCTTCTTTCATGATCTATGTCGTGCGGTGAAATGTCTCTTTATCCTCCTAACTCGTGCTATTCGCGATTGAAAAATTATGCCTCCCCGTAGAGTTAACGGCAGAAGGAATGGAAATGGAAATGGCCACGAGGATGGCAATGGGGATGGGCACCAACAAGCCCCACCAGTCCATGAGCACCATGCAGCAAAGCCAGTTGCCCACGCTGAATTTAGGGCATCTATTCAGATGCTAGCATAGGCCTTGACCGCCCAGGTCAACCAGCAGGTAGTGGCATATGTCTCACAGAATAGGAATGCAGCGGCAACACGAGTTATAGATTTCCTAAGGATGAACCCACCAGAGTTTCGTGGTCAAGGTTGGACGAGGATCCACATGTGTTTATCAACGAGATTGTGAAGATCACCCAGTTCATGGGGGTGAATGGAGTAGAGTGTGCTGATTTTGCCTCATATCAGTTGAAGGGGGTCGCACACATTTGGTTTAGACAGTGGAAGGATAGTTGCGCAACCGGTGCAAGCCCTATCAGTTGGGAGGAGTTTCACGTTTCCTTTTTAGATCGGTCTTTCCCTCATGAGATGTGGGAGTTGAAGGAAGTCAAGTTCGTGAACTTAAAGTAAGGGAGGATGAGGGTGAAGGAGTATGCCCTAGAGTTCATACGTCTATCAAAGTACGCCCTAGAGTTAGTGGTTGATTAGAGGGCGCGAGTGAGCAGTTTTGTTCATGGGGTGGCGGACTATTTAGACAAGGATTGCAGGACGGGTATGCTCCATCAGGATATGGATTTCCATAAGATAGTCTTATACGCCCAGCAGTTGGAGGCAGTGCACACGAGGGAGAGAGAGGCCAAGAGGGCTAGGATAGAAAACAATAGATTCTCTCAGTCGAGGCCAGGTGGTGGGAACCGACAGTAGACCCACCAGAGATCTTTAGCCCCAGCATCTTCAGTGATGAGTGTGCCATTCAGCCCTAGGCACGACCAGAGAGGGCAAGCATCAAGATCTATGGGACAGAGCTACAGGCTCACAGACTCCAGTATCTCAGTTTGCGACAGGTCTGGTCGGGGGCACAGGGTCAGTGCTTGGCGGGTACAGGTGCTTGTTTCGGGTGTGGGAAGCTTGGACATATGCTCAGAGATTTCCCAGCATCTAGACAGGGACATGATAAGGGCCGAGGCCCAGCTTCTAATTCAGCAGATCCACCCACACGCCCAGCCCGACAGGGGGCATCTACTAGCATAGGTGGCGGTCAGCACCAAAACAGATTCTATGCCTTAGCATCTTGCTAGGAGCAAGAGGTCTCCCCCGATGTAGTCACTGGTATGTTATGAGTTTTCTATCTTGATGTATATGCTTTGTTAGATCCAGGGGCTACCTTGTCTTTTGTGACACCTTACGTGGAAATCTTGTCAGAATCCTTCTCAGTCTCTACTCTAGTGGGTGATTCAGTTGTAGCTAGACGGGTATATAGAAGTTGCTTGGTCACAGTCCTTAAGAAATCCACCTTAGAAGATTTAGTAGAGTTAGCCATGAATGATTTTAATGTTATCCTCGACATGGATTGGATCTTTTCATGTTATGCCTTAATTAATTGTAGAACCCAGGTAGTAGAGTTCATATTTTCGGGTGAGCCAGTCATAGAGTGGAAGGGTAGTTCAGTTGTGCCTGTAGGTCATTTCATTTCCTACCTTAAGGCCAAAAAGATGATCTCCAAAGGTTGTGTATACCATCTGGTTAGAGTTAAAGATGCGATGTCCAAGACCCCGACTATCCAATCAGTCCCAGTAGTATGTGAGTATCCAGAAGTCTTTCCAGATGATCTACCAGGAATCCCTCCTAAGTGGGAGATTGATTTTGGTATTGCCCTTCTTCCCAATACGCAGCCTATATCTATTCCTCCTTATAGAATACCACCAGCCGAGTTAAAGGAGTTAAAGGAGTAGTTGAAATACCTTCTAGATAAGGGGTTCATTAGACCGAGAAAATCTCCATGGGGTGCACCAGTTCTCTTTATCCAAAAGAAAGAAGGCTCTCTTCATATGTGTATTGATTATCGGCAATTGAATAAAGTCACCATCAAGAATAGGTACCCGCTACCCTGGATTGATGATTTGTTTGACAAACTTTAGGGTGCCAAGTGCTTTTTGAAGATAGACCTTAGGTCCAAATACCATCAGCTCAGGGTTCGGGAGAGTGACATCCCGAAGACAGCCTTCAGGACATGGTATGGTCATTATGAGTTTGTAGTTATGTATTTTGAACTAACGAATTCTCCTCCAACTTTTATGGACTTGATAAACAGAGTGTTCAAGCCATACTTAGATATGTTTGTGATCGTGTTTATTGATGACATCTTGATACTCTCGGAGCGAGGAGGAGAATGCCACTCATTTGAGGGTGACACCAGACTCTCAAGGATCGCCAACTATATGCCAAATTCAGCAAGCGCGAGTTTTGGTTGAACTCAGTGGCATTTTTGGTCCATGTGGTATCAAGTGAGGGCATAAAGGTTGACTCTCAGAAAATAGAAGCGGTGAAAAATTAGTCTAGACCGGTGAATCCTTCAGATATCATGAGCATTTTGGGCTTAGCTGGATACTATAGGAGATTTGTTGAGGGCTTTTCATCTATTTCAACACCATTGACCAAGTTGGCCCAATAGAAAGTGAAATTCTAATGGTCGGAGGCATGTGAGAGGAGCTTTCAGGAGCTGAAGACTCAACTTACCTCAGCACCGGTGTTAAATCTACGTGAGGGTACCGATGGGTTTGTGGTGTATTGTGATGCTTCAAGAATAAAACTTGATTGTGTATTGATGCATCACAACAAGGTTATAGAATATGCTTCCAGACAGCTGAAAGTTCATGAGAAAAATTACCCGACCCATGATCTTGAATTGGCGGCGGTGGTATCCTCCTTGAAGATATGAAGACATTATTTGTATGGGATCCATGTAGCTGTGTTTACGCACCATAAGAGTCTACAATATGTGTTTACCTAGAAAGATATAAATCTACGGCAAAGGAGGTGGTTGGAGCTACTTAAGGATTATGACATGAGTGTCCTTTACCATCCGGGCAAGGCCAATGTAGTGGAAGACACACTTATTAGACTCTCTATGGAGAGTATGTCCCATGTGGATGAGGGGAGAAAGGAGCTGGTGAAGGATGTGCATCGACTTGCAAGGTTGGGAGTTTATTTGGTTGACTCGACCGATGGCGGTGTTGTAGTTCAGAACGGGTCAGAATCATCCTTGGTGACTGATGTAAAAGCTAGACAGGATGAGGACCCTATTTTTGTAAAGTTAAAGGAAGCCGTTCAAAATCAGAAGGTAGAGGTCTTCTCCAAAGGGGGAGATGGTGTGCTTCGATATCAGGGTCGCTTGTGTGTCTCAGGCGTTGAAGATTTGAGAGGTCGGATGTTATATGAGGCTCACGGTTCTAGGTATTCGATACATCTAGGTGTCACCAAGATGTATCGATACTTATGGGAAGTCTATTGGTGGAATTGCATGAAGAAATATATCGCAAAATTTGTAGCTAAGTGCCCAAACTGTCAGCAAGTGAAGGTTGAGCATCATAGATTGGGAGGTGTGCTTTAGGATATCAGCATTCCTACTTGGAAGTGGGAAAAAATCAATATGGACTTCATCACAGGGTTTCCTCGTGCTCATTGGCAATATGACTCCATTTGGGTTGTTGTAGACAGGTTGACCAACGCCGCCCACTTTCTACCGGTCAAGACCACTGATTCAACGGAGGATTATGCCAAACTATACATCCGAGAGCTAGTTTGGTTTCATGGAGTGCCCTTGTCCATCATATCAGATAGAGGTACCCAATTACCTCTCAATTTTGGAGGTCGTTTCAAAAAGGACTTGGTACTCAGGTTAAGCTCAGTACAACATTTCACTCGCAAAAAGATGGTCAAGTGGAGTGTACAATTCAGACTCTCGAGGACATGTTGAGAGCATGTGTGATTGACTTCAAGGGTAGTTGGGATGATCATTTGCCTCTTATTGAGTTTGTGTACAATAACAGCTACCATTCCAATATTCAGATGGCTCTGTTTGAGTCTCTCTATGGGTAGAGATGTAGATCGTCTATTGGTTGATTTTAAGTTGGTGAAGCTGCAATGATAGGACCAGATTCAGTCCATGAGACTATGGAGAAAGTTCAGCTCATACAGGACAGGTTGAAAATAGCTCAAAGTCGCCAAAAGTCCTATGTCGATGTGAGAAGGAGAGAACTAGAGTCGAAGTTGATGATTGGGTGTTTCTAAAGGTGTCTCCCATGAAGGGAGTGATGAGGTTTGGAAAGAAAGGAAAACTTAGTCCTCATTATGTTGGCTCCTATCGGATTGTGAAGTGGGTTGACATATGAATTGGAGTTGCCTTCAGAATTAGCTTTCGTGCATCCTATTTTTCATGTATCGCTCTTAAAGAAGTATTTGGGTGAACCAGATCTAGTTGTCCCGGTGGACAGTATCGGTGTGAGAGACAACCTTAGTTACGAGGAGGTTCCGGTAGAAATACTGGATCGGCAGGTTCGAAGGCTAAGAAACAAGGAAGTAGCTTCAGTTAAAGTTTTATGGAGGAATCAGCATGTTGAGGGAGCTACGTGGAAAGACGAAGCAGACATGATTGCAAGATACCCACATTTATTCTCTACCGACTCAGTTCCAGCTTGAGGTATCTATTTTACCCTAAAACTCTATTCAATTTCACGTTTAATTCATGTTCCCGATTTCTTTCATGTATATGGATGTATGTATGATTCATGAATTCAGTTCAGCCATGTAGTTTAAATCGGAGTTAGTCATGCCATCAGTTTTCAGCTTGTATGATCAGTAATAGAGTATGATGATTCCATTTCTTTGTTTTCTGTATGTTTCCCACATTCAAGAATGAATGTTCCTAAGGGGGAGATATTATAATACCCCAGAAGTGCTCAAGACTAGACCCGAAATTTAAAAATGGGAATTGGCAGAAGGCTGGAAAATGTGTCTCCGAACGACTCATGGTACGAATCATTGAAGGTTCCAATGACCCGTTGGGACACTCGTGATCAGGTACAGCAGGTTCAGAGTTTGGAGTAATGGGTCTAGGAATGACCGGTTGTTTGATGTAATGACTCATTGAAGGTGTTCGTGGTGAGACTGGTCCTTGGTCAAGGAGGAAGTAACGAGTCATGGAACTACCCATTACAGGTAACAATGGGCCATCGTCAGCAGTAGTTTAAAGGGAACCTAGGTTAAGGCAGTGGTGACGACGACTGGCAACAACGAGTCGTTTGAGCTAGCAACAACCCGTCTTGTCCGGTTGTGGTGAGGGATTAGAGACCTGAATTCAGGGAGTAGCAATGAAAGGTAACAACAGACCGTTTGAGCTCACAACGGATCGTACTGACGCCCGTTATCACTGGCAGTTCAGTTTTTTCAAGATTTTCATTAAGTGTATTTTCGTCATTCGTAAGCCCTAGGGTCCTAAACTACGACGTTTTAGGCTCGAAGTGAAGTGTTTTATGAAGGGTAAATCTATTCTAGGCTCATTAACATCCATGCATGCAAATTGAAGGGTTTAGAAGGTGATCAAGTTTAGGCTATCTTCAAGTTTTCTTCAATTCTTCATTGGGCAATCAGAAAAGTGGTAGAATCAGATCCCATTAGGTATATAGGGTTATGAATGGGTGAATTCATTCATACCCATGCCCAATCCCTCTCTAAATCATGAAAATTCATATATCGATCCTATAGGGTTTTCACCCAATGCAAGAAATTCCTAATTTTCTATATGGGTATGATCTAAATTTGTTTCTACTATTGAATTATGATTCATGGGCAAGTTTTACATTGTTTTCAATTATAATCATGTTTCAAGCTTTATAAACTAAAATGTCCATTTATGAGAAGTTCATGAAAGTTGAGATTTATGATGAATGTTCAAGTATGATGAGATATTATTGATGAAAAGCATGTTATCAAGTTATCCATATTTATAATCATGTTTTCAAGTGAATTAATTATTTTCAAGCATGTTAAAGTATTGGGCAATGCCCATATGTTCAATTATGATTTATGATTTCACGATGTAGCTTACCACATGGTTTTGGAGTTAAGACTCCCCTTTATGTTCATCTTGTGGTATGGTTTGAGCAAAACCTCCTCATATATGAATTCAGATTTGTATGGTTTGAGCAAAACCTCCTCATATATGATTTCAGATTTGATAGGTATTTAATTATTAAGCTTCATTAATAGATGATGGTAAGCTTCATTGAAAAACAATGGAGAGCATATGCATGTTTTGGGAGTAGTGTCTAGCAGAGTAGGTTAAGAGTCGGATGACCCTATGCCTCAAAACTACGTGCCAGCGTAGGTTTATACATATCACATATACTTTGGGACCTCCCTTGTGAGGTATCCCCTGCCCCAATGGGCCTCGAGCTTGATATCAATATCATGGTATTGTCTTTAGCCCTAAAAAGGTTTTGGATGGCTCTACCCACTTGAGTGTGATAGTTGGGACCATGTAAGCTCTATCGTGGTAATGTCGGTTATAAGACGAGTCTCCCATTGTTCCTCACAGTTTCAATTATGCATGTTTATCATATATATATATAT
>JACEIK010016600.1:0-12011 GCA_018107945.1 Datura stramonium
ATGCTATTTTTTCAGTTTAAAGTACAGTAAACTCACAATACATCAATACCCTCAAATTAAGACTTTTGCATGTCCTCAGGAAAAGAAAACAAAAAAAAACTAAAAATGATGCTTAACTAGAAAATAAACCTAGGATACTACAGCCAGCAATCAATCAAAATTTGCACCATAAACTCAAACAGCTTTTGACCCTTTTTCCCATAAACAAAATCAGCATATGCACATCAACCAACCACAAACCATGATGTACAGGGATCAAGATATGTCATCTACCTATTAACAGATAGTCAAGTCATCACCAATGCTTTTCACACGGATAACTGACAAAATAAAACACAAACCATGTATCCTCACAACAAATGAAGTCTCCCACTCATAAATATAGGAAAATATGAAACATGGGACTGAACAAGTAAGACTCTCACCCTCTCAAAGAAGTACCAAATACTGCATGTTGGATACCATAGGCTTGCCCTTATTTTCTCTACTTCGGCTTGTCAGATGGTTAGGCTAGGATCACTATAGGACTTGATTCGGCTTTTAATGTCGGCTTTTGTGCTGCGTATGGTAGATATGAAATAATTTTAGCTACTGAACCCCTCCTTGGCACTAATTACATGTGGCTCCATTCTTAACTTTTTCACCTATTTTTTCTTTTTCAACTCTTTTTTCCTCCCTTTTCACCATTTTTATGCAATTGTATGAGTGTGGTGTGTTTTCACAAATTTTCATTCATCTCTCTCTTTTTGTATCTTCTTTTTCAATTTTTTCTTTTCCTTTTTCTTTTTTATTCTTTTGTTACACCACGCCTCATTTTAAACCCTTTTTCTTTTCTCTTCCTTTTTCACCTCCCCAAGATTTATGCACCCCTACTCTAGCCACCCCTCAACTTAGGCGTTTTGCCTATGTTGAGGTTCACAATGTCTATGGAGGGACCAGGGCCAAAATAGATTCATTGTAAAAAAATGGGTACGGTTAATTGGTTAATCAAAGAAAAATGGTTCATTTAAGGCTCAAAATGGGGATCAAGGAAATCATGTTATTTTGGTGGGGTCATTTAAGCTAAAAATGGGCTAAAAATGGCCTATGATCCTTTCCTAACCAACCATCCTAAAACCTATGTGAAGACCAACCGGGCAAGTTCTAGATCCTCTACGCAGTATTGAACTAGGTATTAGACCTCACTCATTCATGGTACATATCTTGCATTCATTGTACCTGTCCAGTTTATACATGGCTAACAAGAACTACTTCTGCTAATATACTAAATAACACAAAAAGATTGACAGAAATCATGCTTTGCAATCAAAAAGCACATAGCTAACCATCAAAAAAATTTAAACAAGTTCAATTTTTCAAAACTTCAAAATTAGTGCAATTAATTAGATGAGTACTCATAAGCTACTTTCTAATTAAACAAGAATCACAAAAAATAAAATCATAAATATGCTAGTTCTACTAGATAGCATGCCCGAAAAAAAAGAAACACAACAAGAAAAACTCTTGGATGAATCCAAAAAATCCCAAAAATACAAGTATATACACCCTCCCCTTTTTAAAAAGCATGCTTCGTCCCCAAAGCATAGAATATAAAGCAGAAGGAAGGGAACATACCTGTGGCTACATAGACTTTACCATCCATGGGTTGCCACTTATGCAGCACCTGATTTAGCATCGCGGCATGACGCAAGTGGTTCGGTTAGTCAAAATTCACTAAACCACTATATGGGTTGCCTCTCAAGAAGCGCCTGATTTAATCTCACGGCACGATGCAAGTCTCTTGACTACTCGGACTTCATCAAGGAACTCAGACTCATTCTCGATTGTTGAAACCACTCTATACACCTTTGGTTGCTTCATTTGACCGGCAGACATTGAAGGTGACCTCTTCTTTATTGAGTTTGAATTTCAACAGGCTAGCCTCCACATCTACTAAAGACATCCCAGTGGCAAGGAATGGTCGCGCCAAAATGATGGGGACCTCAAAATCAACCTCGAAATCAAGGATCATGAAGTCTGCTGAGAATATGAATCTATCCATTTTAACAAGCACATCAAACAGGATCCCCACAGGCTTCTTCACAGTTCGGTCGGCCATCAGCAGACGCGTGGTAGTCAGTGTGGGGACTCCCAAGTCCAACTGCTTAAACACAACTAACGACATTAGATTGATGCTTGCTCCCAAGTCGCAGAGTGCCCTCGCGAACTCAACATCACCAATCGTACATGGAATGGTGAAGGCACCTGGATCCTCTTTCTTCTAGGAAAGGACCCGTGATGCTATAGCACTACAATGATGCACGTTATTCATAGGCTCATAGCTAATGGACCTTTTCTTCATAACAAGGTTCTTCATAAACTTGGCGTATCTTGGCATCTATTCAAATTCCTCGACCAATGGTATGTTTATAGATAATTATTTTAGCATTGATACAAATTTCTGAAACTTACCATTCTCTGCCTTCTTCTTTATTCTTTGAGGGAATGTTGGCGATGGTCGTGGAATAGCCTTGTAAATCTGTGTGGCTCCTTGCTTCTCTCCTTGTTTAGCCTTAGGCCCCTTCTCAACAATTGGAGCCTCAGTCAACTCAGCATCCTCATTATGCTCATTCTCAGCAACCTCTTCCTCATCATTGATTATGCTTTCTTTATTCCATTAAAGCTCAACTACAACCTGCAGAGGGGGGTTAATCGTGGTCTTTCCACTCCTAGTCATCACATCCATGCAGTGACCATCATTCTTTGGATTTTGGATTGTGTTTATAGGTAGTGTCCCCTTTTGCCTAGGGTTCATAGATGTTGACAGTTTCCCTAGCTGTTGTTCAATCTGCTTGATAGCCGTAGCATGTGACTCAACTCTCGGACCCACGCTCGACAGATCACCATGGATGTCTTTCAGCTGAACATCTATGGATCTAACCTTCTTTATCATCTCATCCATCATGCTCTCCAACTTTAACTATCCAGCCTCCCTCTCAAGTAGATTTGGAGGCACATACAATCATGCTCAGTCATTGCGGTAATCGTCATTCCTTCTCCATTCTCCCTCGTGCTCGTGACCTCGGCTTCTATATTTATATCCATTACGATTGTAATTGTCTCTATATTGGTTCTGACCTTGGTTTTAAGAAACCTTGGTGCCAAGTTTCTTGTCTAGACCCTTGGGTGTTGGCTCGGAAACTTGCCACCTAGTTGTCCAAGAAGTTTCCCTCCTCCTCGGGATATGAGTGATCAGGCCCTAGTTCCTGTCCCTGTGTCCCCACTGCATTAACTTTTCTAGGTTCAGCACCCATGATATGCTTCATGAGCAAGTCTAATGATGTGTGCATATGAGCCAATTCCTGGTCACATTCTTTCTCCTTCCTTCATTGTCTTGCAGTCAAACCAATAGCATATGTACCAGCCACTGCTTTCGCTTCTCGGGTGTGCCATGCTCTGCTTATTTTAGTCACTCTATCTAGAATAGTCGCATCTTGCTCCCAGGTATGGCTCATCAGTGCTCCTCCCACCACTATGTCTGCTACATCTTTAATACTATTGTTCATTGATCTGTAGAAAATTTCCAACAAGCTATCATCAGGAATTTTGTGGTTCGGGCACTTGGTCAACTTCTTCTTGAACCTCAACCAGGTTTAGTGAAGTGCCTCAGTCTTCAGTTGTCAGAAATTATAAATTTCATCCTTAAGCTACAACATCCTAGAGGGTGGAAAGAATCTCTCTAGAAAAGCCTGTTTGAGCTCCCTCCAGTTGCTAATGGAGTTGTTGGGCAACTCCGATAACTATAAAGTGGCCTCCCCAGACAGAGAGAAGGTGAAGAGTCTTAGCCTTATTTCATCTTGGCTGACTCCGGGCAATCTATACACCTTGCATATTCCAGCAAAGTTCATTAAGTGCAGGTTGGCATCATCAGGTTTGTGACCAGTAACACCCCCTTCATGTTCAATAATTGGATCATGGTGCTAGTGATGTCAAATTTTTCCCCAGCAGGCAATGGTGATGGTACAATAACTCTAATTAACCCAACTTCATCAATGTCCGGGTCATCCTCCTCGAAGAATTGAAGGGCATCTCTTTTACCTCTGTTGCCCCTTCCATGGCGACCAGTGTTGACAACCTCATCTAGAGCATCCTACGCATCCTAAAGTGTAGCTTGCTAACCTAGCTCGTCTTGCCTAGCTTCTTCAGCAATACGAGCATCTCTCTACTCTTGGTTCTCCATCCTTCACAGCGTTGTTTCAGGTTCGAGATCCAAAGAAATCAGGTGGTTTCCACTCTGATGAGTACTAGACAATTACCAATCAACAACCTGTGGGAATCCAAAAACAAAAAAAGAAAATGTAATTCAGTAAATAAAAACTAAAAGTTAAGTACAAGCAATTAATCTAATCTTAGTTGAATTCCCCGACAATGCGCCACTTTTTTATAACACTCAAACTCACACTTTCTTGCAAAGTATGAAGCGGGTGTTGTCAATAAAGAACCCAACAAAGAGGTTGGGATCGAACCAACAAGGAATAAGGTAAGATCTAGACTAATGCCGGTACTTAAACTTGTTGGTAAGTTATCTCCAAATTGGGGGGTTTCAAAGAAAAATAATATTAAAGAAAGATTATAATTGTGGTTGTTATCAAGATTTGCAAATAACTAGGGTAAGTGTTCCCCATGGGTTCATAACTACTTCAGGCTTACACGCGTGATCAATCCCAATACTTACTTGAAGAAGTGATAACTAGGGTTCATCCAAACGACTGGTACATCCCTATTGGATGACTATACTCAATCACTGGGTCAAGTCTCATGAGCGATTTTTTTTAACCGTTACCAATATGTTTCAAATTAAATTTCCTGCAACCCCCAACTCAAGTCATAGAATGATCATAAAAATCAAGGCTTTGTTGTAATTCTCTTTTCCTAATCTCTACTTCTCTAAGTTCAAAAAAGTAAGAATTCAGGCAAGTCCTAACATTGTACACCATTAAGAAAAGTTTAAAGATGAAGAGAATACAATATAAGCATTTAGCATTGGTTTTGAATCACTTTTATGTAATGTTATTTCGCTAATCCACCATGGTTACCACAACCCTATCCATGATTGTAAGATTACAATTAGCATTCATAGACAAACACTAATTAAATACTACAACAATAATTGGAAGAAAACCTGCTTTGGATATCAACGAACAAACTCAAGAACAATTGATAAAATCAAGTGTTGATCCTAAGAATCTCTCTCCAAAACTTGATAAAAATTTCACAAATTAAACTTTTGACACATCAACTCCCTTCTCTCTCTATGTTCTCCTACTAAAATAAAATATAAAATGTATTTATAAAGACATCAAAAACCTTTTCCTAAGCTAATAGAAAATTTTCCAAATCTGGCGCCGGCTTGACTCACGACTGATCCTACAACCCATAACAGGATTGTACGGGTCGTACCTGCCTCTCGTACATCCCTTGGCTGCTGCAGATTTGACTAAGTGTTGGTAGCTGGTACAACTTGTATCATTTTGCTATGAGTCATACAATCTATCTGTGGTTTGTCCCTAAGAACTTTGACATCCTCGGAAGTTTTCTACGAATGTTGTGGTACACCTCGTATCTTCCTCCTACAACTTGTACTTGTGTGTTGCATCTAGAGTTTTGCCAAATCTTTAAGAATCATTGAAGCTCCCCACGGCTCATGGTACAGGTAATAATTAGTTGTTACGATCTGTGGGTTCCGCCTGTACCAAGAGACTTCCTTGTGCAATTTTCTCTAAAGATTTCCACGACTCCAGTTACGGCTCGTACCATCTTGGTACGGCTTGTACTAAGAGTCGTACTTTGCCTTCACCTTATTTCAGCCTTCTGAGTTTTCCCATGAGTCTCAGTACGGCTCGTACAATCAAGGTACGACTCATACTGAGATTTGTACTTGGTTGATTTTCTGTACTTTTTTGCATCTTTTGCACATTTTGCTCCCACACCTATTTTCCATGAAAACAAAGTAAAAGCACCTCATATCCATATAAACATACATAAATCTATGTTATTCTCTTAGTTATAAGTGTCGAAAGTTTTGTAAACTCACAGCACATCACTTCCACTGCCTTGAAGCATAAGCAATGACCTCTTGTTCCTACATTAAAACAGCACCCAACCCAGACCGTGAGGCATCACAATAAACAACAAAATCTTTACCTTCCATTGTAATACTATGATAGGTGCCATGGTTAATAGAGTCTTGAGCTTATGGAAACTCGCTTCACATTCCTCCGACCACTGAAAAAGTACATCCTTTTGAGTCAACTTGGTCAGCACCGAGGCAATGGATGCAAAACCTTTCACGAACCGACAGTAGCAACTAGCCAGTCCCACAAAACTCCGAATTTCAATCATGGTAGTTGGTCTAGCCTAGTTTTTGACAACCTCCACCTTCTGTGGATCCATTTTGATTCCCTCCTTGGAGACCACATGCCCCAGAAAAGACACTGAATCCAACTAGAACTCACACTTAGAGAATTTGGCATACAACTGCTTCTCCTTCAGCAAACCTAACACTATTCTAAATGATTCTCATGCTTCTACTTGGTCTTAGAATACACCAAGATATCGTCAATAAACAAATCACAAAGGAGTCTAAGTAATGTTTGAAGATACCATTCATCAGACACATGAATGCAGCTGGGGCATTAGTGAGTCCAAACGAAATGACCAGAAACTCATAATGCCCATACTTGTTCTAGAAGGCTATCTTGGGAATATCCTCAGTCGAATCTTAAGATGATGTGAAAACACTGCTGCTCCCTATAACTAATCAAACAAATCATCTATTCGAGGAAGAGGGTACTTGTTTCGAATGGTTACCTTGTTCAACTGACGGTAATCATGCATATCCGCATGCTACCATCCTTCTTTTTCACAAAAAAAATCAGAGCGCCTCATGGAGAGACACTTGGCCTAATAAACCCTTTACTAAGAAGCTCTCGCATGCTCCTTTAGTTCTCTCAACTCAGAAGGTGCCATTTCATATGGTGGAATAGAAATGGGTCTAGTCCCTGGCTCTAAATCTATATAGAATTCAATATCACGGTACGGTGGCATGCCGAGAAGATCTACAGGGAACACCTCTAAAAACTCACAGACAACTGGGACTAACTCTATGGAAGGACCCTCGGAACTAGTATCCCGAATATGTGCTAGATACGCTGAACAACCCCACTCTGTCAACTTATGGGCATGAATATAAGAGATGAGTTTCTTAAGGGCAGGGCTATAATTCCCTTTCAACTCCAATCTGGATGACCCTGGGCCTGAATAGTGACAGTCTTAGCATGGCAATCTAGAATAACATGGTAAGGGGACAACCAGGCCATTCCTAGAATCACATCAAACCAAGTCTAAGATCACTAAGTCTACCAGAGTGTCAAACCCATTAAATCAACAATATAATCATGAACAACCCTATCCACCACCACAGAATCCCCAATAGGAGTAGACACATAGACAGGAGTGTCAAGCACATCATAAATAAGATTCAAACCTAACGCAAAATAAGAAGATACATAGGAAAATGTAGAACCCGGATCGAAAAATGCAATATCCATTTTGTTAGACACAAAGATCATACCTGTAACAACAGTGTCTGAAGCCTCTACCTCGGGCCTATCAGGAAAAACATAGAAGTGGACCTGGTTACTTGCCTGTGAACTGCCCCAGTTGAGTTGTGCCATCCCTCTACCTTACTATGTGCCACCCCTACTCACCTAAGCACCTCCTCTACTCGGCAGAGCACCATCTCTAATAGTTGACTGAATACCTCGCCCGAGCAATGGATGATCTCTACTGAACACACTGCCTCCTCTTCCGACAGGGGCCGGAGCTTGAGGAGTTGGGTGCGGAATGATCTGTCCACCCTGGCCAAAACCTGGGACATCATTTGCAAATGTGGCTATACTCCCATGCTCGTGGCATACCTTCTCGATCATTGGCCTCTGAGCCAGAATAGTAGAAATAGGACGAGCCCCGAAGTCTAAAAAACAAGCTAAGTACCCCCGACTGAACTTGATAGTCGAGGAGTGTTTCCTCATGAACCTACGACTGACATCTGCATAGCTGACTGAATAAGACGCCAAGAGAAACCCTACAGTACCTAAGTCCTAGCACCATAGGAACCCATCCTCCAAGCCTTCTCGGCATTCTTTACATACCCCTCCTTTTTCACGCCCTCTATATTCTTCACATATTCTACCACCTCCTGAAAAGTTTTACCTGAGGAGACCATCTGAATGGCTGATAACAGAAGACCCAAATTCAGGCCTTTACCAAATCACCTGATCATCTCTTCCTCTATAGGAAGTAGGGGTAAAGCATAACTGGATAGCGAATGGAATTGGGCATCGTAGGATGAAACATAAGAGCTTCCCTGATAAATGGTGGTAAACTCATCCCATCTACTATCTCTCAAGGTACGAGGTACATATTTCTCTAGAAATGTGGAGTAGAACTGGGTCCAAGTCAGCGGTGGTGACCCTACTGGTCTACACTCCACAAAAGCTCTCCACTAGAGCTTTACCTCACCCATCAGCTGGAAGGTGACGAACTCCACTCCATACTTATCCACTGCCCCCATTTTGTGGAGCCTCTCATGGAAGTCGATAATAAACTCATATGCTTCCTCCGCCTCTATACAGTAGAATGTGGGAGGATTCATCTTGGTGAACTTCAAGAAAAAGTCACGTTCTTCCCCCTTCATCACAGGCCTACCCCCGGCTGGGGAAGATGACTCTCAGACATGTCATTAATACGAGGAGCTACCATAGCCGCATACTGAATCCATGATTGCTGCCCGGTGGAGTAACTAGCATTGCCCAATTACCAACGAGGCTACTCAGGAGGTTAAGAAACTGAGCCAGAACCTTGGAGGATGTTGGAGCGGTAGGAACCTCTCCCTACGTCGGTACCTCTACCTCTACCATCACTTTCTTGAACCGCAGGTGGTGCCAGAGATGCCAACCTCTCTTTAATCGGAGCAGGAGTTCCAGCCCCTCCTGTGGCTGCGACAGGCCTTCACACTTGTCCTCGGTCCCTTCCTTAGCCTCGGACTGCTGTTGGCTAAGGTGCTGCATCTCTGGCTCCATTAGCATGTTTTCTCACCATCTGTGGAAGAAAGAAATAATAGTTGTTTGGTAGAAATTTAGATCACCAGATACCAATTAGAATAAAGTAATCACATGAAAAGAGAGAAGGAAGGAGTTTTCCTAAAGTCTTGTAGCCTCTCGAATACAAGTTACGGATGTCTCTGCACCGATCTGCAAGACTCTACTAGACCCATAATAGTGTAATGAGATCAATGAACTTAGAGCTCTAATACCAAGTTTGTCACGATATGAAGGCTGTGATTGGCACCCACACTACCCCCGATGAGCGAACCAATGATTTCCATCAACTATCCCGTCATCAACCAAACAAGAAGAAATAACAATGAAATAAATTTAAATGAATTGTAACATCCGAGAATTGTAATAACAAACTAATTAAAAAAACAACACATTCTTCCCAAGAATCCAGAAGTCATTGCACTTTGACGTGTAGCTACAAGTCTAAGAGTATGTAAACTAAAAAAGAAATAGAAACTGCAATATCTGGAGGAGGGACATCTTCAAAGGAGGAGTGAATCAGTCCATTTCTCGCGGCTCACCTTTTTGAGAAATCACTTTTGACTATAGATGGGGATGATAAGAGCTTCCTAGATCATATTCTGCACTCAGAAAAGAAATACAAAAGTAGGGTCAGTACAAATATGGTACTGGTAGTCATCATCAGCCGACCTTACATAATAACATATAATTACGGCAATAATAATATAAAACCAGTCTCAAACATCAAGCATAAGAACAACATCATTTCAAGTACATTGGCTCTGCACAGGTGGCAACCAGCCTGCTCACTGAATTGGACCTTTCACTGCAGCGATCACTGAAGAACCCCGAATCATTCTCTTGAAGCTCATCCTCTTCATCATAAATGATCTGCTTGCTCCAAAATAATTTATTGTTATAACCTAGATTTTCCAACAAAATCAACCTACTGCTCGAGGCAGTAGCTCAAGTTAGCTGCACCTTTCATCATTTCACCAGTTTTCAACAATTCATACACTCAGATATTCAGTTAGAGGGCACACGAGCTTTTGACACCAAATCACATCTACTCATCATCACACACGGTTTAATCATTTCATCACAAGAATAGCAACATCAACATCAATAATTGTTCAATCAATTCACACTTAACCTTTTTCCATCATCCTTAATCGGGTTACAAGTATAGGACTCACAAACTCAACTCTACCACTTAAACATGCTCATTTTGAAATTGTTAACATGCTACAAAAACATCATAAAATAGAACAAAGGGTGACATGTAGGGCGCACACCTCCACCATGTCCCCATAAACACTCAGTCATCGATATCAATGTACACATATGCTAGAAGGTCTTATTTCTGCCTTTTAAATCGTGACCTGTAGGGGACTCTAGAAATTCATGTACTGTATCAGCGTGGTACCCTCTCCCACTCATATGGTCGTCTGGATGCTCTACTCGGACACAAGCCACTCAATCAATATCGCTCGCCTGGATGCTCCCCTCGGTCACGAACCTCTCAGCTTAAAATATTATTTTTTTATCCTTAACTATTCTCATCAATTGAATACAACAAGGCACATTATTTAAACATATAGAAGTTTATAATATACTCCTTCACGTGCATAATTACAAACCAACAAACCTCTCAACAACAATGCAAAATATCATTACTTAACAACTTAACACTGTTTCATAACGGTTCAGATACTACATTATATCCACGTCATTTCAACAGTTTATTCAACAGAAAATTCTCATAACATGTAATTCCTACAGACCAATCACATATCATCATTGCACAAAACATACATGCTATTATGTAGAATCTAATCCCTCTAAACCATAACCTACCTCAATGTTTGGGTGCGGAATGTCAGCTACTCCACAGGAGCCTTGTCCTTTCTTAGCACTTCAAAATGTTCAAAATCTACAATAACAATATAGATTAATTCAATTATTTATTCTTCGAATAAGGGTCCTAGGAGTTCAAACCATCCCCTTCAGGGAACTTTTGAAAGTAAGACCCCAATTCCACCTAGTTCTAGGTCTCAATTCCCACGTAACCCTCATTTTCAAACAAGTAATCCTAGGGGAGTGATCAATACTCCCCAAGCCTCAATTCAAACCACCCCATTGACTCCCCATAATTTCAGCTCTAGTCTATCAACCTAGGGTTTTTTAAATTCAAAACCCCACCATTAAAGGGTGCATAAGAATTCTAAGTTCAACAATACCCATAATCGAGATAGGGGATTAAGAATCTTACCTTGAGAGAAGAAATCTTTGCTCAAGAGGAAAAATTCGCCTTCTAACATTTCTCACCGTGTTTTTGGAAATAATGGGGTAGAATCCCAAAAATCTCACTTAAGCCCATTTTTTGATTTCTATCATTCGCTGTAGCGGACCCACTATGGCAGTCAGAAAATCGCTACGGTGGATCCGGCGGTTAATTTCCCGATTTATTATGGCGGGACTTCGACTGTCACCATGGACTCGTTGTAGCAGATGCCCTACCACTACAGCATTCCTCATAAACCAGTAGCTCCCCCAAAAGTCTTCTTTTAATACTTAACTAATTTCACACCCCTTTTCTACAGATTCTAGCTTTTTCGGGTACTCTAAATTTGTTTCCATCGTAACGACATGCGGGTCATTATAGTTACAATTTCAGATTTACTACTTTGGGAGTAAATTTCAAGATTTTCTAAGCGTTGTCACATTCACTTTGGGATGGATCTATATTAGATCTATATTTGTAATAGTTATCAAAAGTTCTCATCCTTCGGGAATGAAACATAATCATCTATACGTGTCTTAATCATATTAAATTATGATAGCTTAAAATGTCTTTTAATATATTGCCACTTTGGGAGAAAATTGAGG
>JACEIK010016602.1:0-15253 GCA_018107945.1 Datura stramonium
GTAGAATTTTGTATGCAGTTCGGATACCACCATCTGGGGACGAGTGGCAAGCCTTCAGAAAACTAAACATCTCTATCTCTGGCATACACCTCTGAATCAACCCATCTACACAAATGCAAAATAAGTATGGTTCATCCCAATAGTACCTCGAGCATCAAACAAGAACTTCTTCCTTTGTTGTGGTGTTATATCTACTGGGATCATGTGACTGACCATATAATTTGCATAGTCAACGAACCAAGGGATCAATTCTTGAGATGCAGCTAATACATGTTCTGTCATGACCCAAACATCGGGCCGGATTGATACACGGGAAAAAGATCCTCGAGAGGATCAAAGTCGACCCATGGCGTGAGTATGAAATCTAACTCAATCATAATAAAGCGGGAGATCAACATAATTAACATAGCGGAAGTCTGATAATCTCGTAACATCAGAATACTTAACTCAAGTCTGAAGCTGATTATATTGTATGTCTGAAAAGCCTCTACTACTGACGAGTTGAAGGGACAAGACCCCAACGTAATACAACGGAAGTTCTTAGGAATAAACCTAGGGAGTTAAAAATTCAAAATGCAAAAATCTAGGAAAAATGTTATGGGATGAGCCACAGAACGACTCGTGGTAAAAAACCATGAGCCGGTGTATGTGGTCGTGGTGTGAAGTCAGGCTTGCTGGTAGTTTCGACCACGGGCGTCACAATGAAACGTTGTGAGAAGGAAAGGGCCATTGTTAGTGGTCGTGGGAAGGAAGTGGATCTGGGCAGTGGATAAGATTGTTTAAAACCACGGCCCGTTGTTTGTAAGGATGACTCGTCCTGTCGATTTGTGGGTGTATATTATAAATCGGGAAGTTTGGCAGTCTGGACCACGGGCATATACCATGGGTTGTGATATCTTCCCACGGTTCGTTGGTTCAATCATGGGATCATCCCGTGCAGGTTTTTCTGCGATTTTTGTAAGGGCATTTTTGTCATTTCCTAGTCCTAAGGTTCTATACTACGTCTTTTAGGGCTCGTTTTGAAGGGGTTTTAGTAGGGGAAGACCTATTTTAAGTGCATACTCCCCATGCATGCATGGTTGAAGGCTTGAAGGAGGTGATTCAAGGCCAAATTCAAGGTTTCCTTTGGAATCTGATCTTGGGCAATTGAAGGGTGATAGAATTCCTCGTTTCTAGGTATGTAGGGTTTTTAATGGGTGTTCTACTCCCACACCCATGCCCAATTTCTCCCTATTCGAATGAATCTCCTATGATCAAGTGTGGGGTCTCTTCCTAATTGCATATTTTCACAATCCTTATACATGGGTATTAATTGTTTTTGTTCTTAGTATTGAATATGAATCATCGACAGATTTTTAAAGTGTTTTCAATTAAGCTTAAATTTTCTAGTTTAATGAAATTAAAGGCCCATGGGTAGGGAGTTCATAAAGAAGACATTTTCGATGAATTTATGATGTTGATGAGATTTTGATGATGAAAAGCATGTTCTATGTTACCCATGTATATAATCGAAATTTCGGATATGAATCTTGTCTAGTCAAGTATGATGAAGCTTTTGGTAGTGCCTAATGTTGAGTATTAATGATGATTTTCTTGATTTGACTTTATTACCTCATTTTGGAGTGAAATCTACCAGATTATTATGTTTTCAAATGAATTGAATAAGTTCAAGCATGATAAGGTTTTAGGCAAGGCCCTTATATTGATGATGGTGAAGTGATATTTCTAAAGTAGGCTTACCACATGATTTTTGAGTAAAGGCTCTCACTATTCTTTGAGATTTTGGTATGTTTCATAATAAAGATTCTCATATGCATGAATTCATAATTGAAATGTATGTTGTCATTGAGCTTCATTTCATACGATGTTTGGTCTAAGCATGATTTCATTGTTGAGCTTCGTCAATAGACGATGTTGAGTTCGTTTCCAAATGATGTTGAGTTTATGCATGATTTCATGTTGAGCTTCGTATTTATATGATGTAGAGCATTGCCTGTTTTGGTAGAAGAGTCTAGCACTGAGCGGGCTTGGGGTCGACAACCCTATGCCCCAGAACTATGCGCCAACGTAAGTTGATTCTATTATATTTTGGACCTCCCGTGTGAGCTATCCCCGGCCTTAATGTCCCATGAGCTTGATATCGATATCATGGTAGCATCCTCAAGCCTGCCAAGGTTTTTGACGGCTCTACCCACTTGAGTATAATAGTAAGGACCATGTAAGCTCTATCATGGTATGTCAGTTAAGTGACGAGTCTCCCATTGTCCATATGATTCAGATCTACATATTCACTACTCTTGACCACTAGGTATGCATGCATGTTCTAAAAAGTTTTGACTCAATGTTTAGCTTTTCTATAAATGTTTCATCTCAGCTTTGAGACATTCAAATTAGTTGATGTTATAAAGTTATTCATTGTCACATCATGAAGGGATTATTATTTAAAAAGAATGCATGTGAGTTCTCTCAGTTTTCGAAAAAGTTTATGTTATAAAATTATTTGTTCAGATGATTTTACTTATTATAGAGGATATACTTACCTTGCATACTCGGTACATTCTACGTACTGACCGCATACTTTCTATGCTATATAATTTCATGATTCAGAACCCGGCTCGCAGCTTCAGCCCCGATCTTACTAAGCTCATTCAATGTTGAACCTATTCATAGTTTGTGAGTCCTCAATCTTCAAGGACTAGACTTTCAGTTTCTTCTATATATTTTAGTTTCAACATTGTGGAGCTAGTTGGGGTCTTGTCCCATCAGCTTGTCCAGATTAAAGGCTTTTTAGACTTAGTCATGTATTCAGTTTCAGATGTTTATTCTTATGTGATGTTGCTTTAGACTTCCACTGAGATTATAGTCGTGTTTTCTTCAGTTTTTGAATGAGTTAGTTATATGCTTATGCTATGGGTCGACTTGGGGTCCCTCGGGGTCCCTCGTCCCGTGTCTATAATCTGGGTCTCTGTTCGTGTCGTGATAAACATGGTATCAGATCCATAGGTTTGAAGTTTCCTAGGGAGTCTGAAAGCCACGTTAAGTAGAGTCTTTTTCATGAGTGTGAAGCGCGCCACACTTATGAAGAAAAGGCTACGAAACATTCTAGGAAATGTTCCCATTTTTCATATTATATGTCATGCGAGGAAGAGCCTTTCTATCCCTTTAATTCATGCTATTCATGATTGCAGAGTGTGGCTCCTCGAAGAGTGAACGGACGGAGAAATGGAAATGGTGGAGGCCATGAGGATTGCCTGGGTCATGGGCATCAGCAGGTCCCACCAGTTCAGGAGCCTCAGGCATCGGAGCCAGCCGCCCACACTGAGTTTCGGGCCGCTATCCAGATGGTTGCGCAGGCCTTGACCGCTCAGGTCAATTAGCAGGTTGTTGCGCATGTTCCGCAGAATGGCAGTGTAGCAGCGGCTTGAGTTAGGAACTTCTTGAGGATGAACCCGCTGGAGTTTCTTGGGTCCACGGTAGATGCGGACCCCATGAGTTCGTGGATGAGGTTATCAAGATCACCCAGGTCATGCGGGTGAGTAGTGTTGAGTGCGCAGAGTTGGCCTCCTACTAGTTGAAAGGGGTTGCACATATCTGGTTCCGTCGATGGAAGGATAGCAGGGTCACAAAAGAAGGTCCGGTCACTTGAGAAGAGTTCCATGTTTCATTCCTGGATCGGTTCTTTCCTCGGGAGATGAGGGAGATGAAGGCAGTTGAGTTCATAAATCTAAAGCAATGAAGGATGACAGTACTATAGTATTCCCTTGAGTTCACCCGCCTATCGAAGTATTCTCCTGAGTTAGTGACTGACTAGAGGGCGCGAGTGAGCAGGTTTGTGCATCGGATAGCGGGTTACTTGGATAAGGAATACAGGATTACTATGCTCCATAAGGACATGGACTTTCCTCGGATGTTGTTGTACGCCCAGTAGATGGAAGAGACACATTCGAGAGAGAGAGAGGCCAAGAGGGCCAGGACTGATGATCACAAATTTCCTCAGCTTAGGCCAGGAGGTGGGCACCATTAGCAGACCCACCAGAGATCATCCGCCCCGGCTTCATTAGCCTTGAGTGTTCCATCTCAGCCTAGGCGTGATCAGAGAGGGCGAGCATCAGGCTCGAGGGGTCAGAGTAGCAGGCCAACAAATTCAGGTGTTCCAACTTATCGCAGATGTGGCCGAGGGCATGCAGGCTAGCTTGGAAGGTTCAGGTGCGTGTTTTGGGTACGGGAAACTTTGACACATGCTTAGAGATTGTCCAGCAGTGAGACAGGATCAGGTTGGGGGCCGTGGCCTAGCTTCTAGCTCAGTAGCCCCACCCTCTCGCTCAGCAAATTAGGGGCCATCTACCAGTGCAGCTGGCGGTCAGCGCTAGAACAGATTCTATGCCCTAGCATCCCGTCATGACCAGGAGGTCTCCCATACGTGGTTAATGGTATGTTAGAAGTCTTCCATGCTGATGTTTATGCTCTGTTAGATCTAGGGGCCATCTTGTCCTTTGTGACACCTTATGTAGCTAGTAGCTTCAGAGTCAGTCCCGATGTCTTGTCAGAATCCTTTTTGGTTTCTACTCCTATAGGTGACTCAGTTACAACTAGACAAGTGTATAGAGATTTCCCGGTCTTGGTCCTCCATAAGGTCACCTCAGCAGATCGAATAGAGTTATCCATGAGAGATTTCGATGTTATTCTTGGCATGGATTGGTTGTATGCTTGTAATGCTTCCATTAATTGTAGGACCCGGTCAGTAGAGTTCATATTTCCAAGTGAGCCACACTTAGAATGGAAGGGCAGTTCAGTTGTGCTTGTAGGTCGCTTCATTTCCTACCTCAAGGCCAGAAATATTATTTCTAAGGATTACTTGTATCATTTGTTTAGGTTCAAGGATGCGGAGTCCGAGACCCCAACTATCCAGTTAGATCCAGTGGTACGTGAGTATCCAGAGGTCTTTCTTGATTATTTGTCGGGTATTCCTCCTGAGCGGGAGATTGACTTCAATATTGACCTTCTTGTCGATATGCAGCCTCTATCTATTCCTCCCTACAGGATGGCCCTAGCCGAGTTAAAAGAGTTGAAGGATCACTAAAAGGATTTACTAGATAAGGGATTCATTAGACCGAGCCAGTCTCCATGGGGTGCACCAGTTTTATTTGTTCAGAAGAAAGATGGTTCCCTTCAAATGTGCATTGATTATCGACAGTTGAACAAAGTCACTATCAATAACATGTACCCCTTACCTAGGATTGATGATTTGTTTGATCAGCTTCAGGGTGCTAAGTGTTTCTCAAAGATAGATCTCAAATCTGGGTATCATAAGCTCAGAGTTCGGGAGAGATATCCCGAAGACGGCGTTCAGAACATGATATAGTCATTACGAGTTTGTAGTTATGTCTTTTGGACTAACGAATGCTCCTTCAACTTTTATGGACTTTATGAACAGGGTATTCAAGCCATATTTGTACATGTTTGTGATCGTGTTTATTGATGAAATCTTAATATACTTTTGGAGTGAGGAGGAGCATGCCGCGTACTTGAGAGTAGTGCTTCAGACCCTCAAGGATCGCCAATTGTATGCGAAGTTCATCAAGTGTGATTATTGGATGGACTCCGTCGCATTCTTGGGTCATGTGATGTCTAGCGAAGGCATAAAGTAGATTCGCAAAAAATTGAAGCGGTGAAGAATTAGCCCAGACCGGTGAATCCTTCGGATATTCAGAGTTTCTTAGGCTTAACTGGCTACTACTGGAGGTTTGTTGAGGGTTTCTCATCCATTGCAGTGTCTTTGACTAAGTTGACTCAAAAGAAGGTGAAGTTAAAGTTGTCGGAGGCTTGTGAGGAAAGCTTCTAGGAGTTGAAGACCCAACTCACTTCAGCACCAGTGTTGACCCTACCCGAGGGTACCGATGGTTTCGTGGTGTATTTTGATGCTTCCAGAGTTGGACTTGGGTGTGTGTTGATGCAGGCGTGGAAAGGTGATAGCATATGCCTCTAGGCTGCTGAAGGTCCATGAGAAGAATTACCTGACCCATGATCTTGAGTTGGCCAGGTGGTGTTTACATTGAATATATGACGACATTACTTGTATGGGGTCCATGTGGATGTATTTACGGACCACAAGAGCTTGCAATACGTGTTCACACAAAAGGATCTAAATATTCGGCAAAGGAGGTGGTTGGAGCTACTCAAGGACTATGACATGAGTGTCCTTTACTACCCGGGCAAGGCTAATGTGGTTGCGGATGCGCTTAGTAGGAATCCAATGGAGAGTGTGTCCCATGTGGATAGGGGGAGAAGAAGTTGGTGAAAGATGTGCACCGGCTTGCCAGGCTTGGAGTTAGACTGATTGACTCGACCGATCATAACGGGTCAGAATCATCCTTGTTGGTTGATGTTAAGTCTACGCAAGATGAGGATCCAATTTTTAGGAAACTTAAGGAGGCGGTGCAGAGTCAAAAGGTGGAGGTTTTCTCCCAAGGGGTAGATGGTGTGCTACGATATCAGGGTCGTCTATGTGTCCCAGATGTTGATGATTTAAGAGTTCGGATATTACATGAGGCACATGGTACCTGATATTCTATTCATCTAGGATCCACGAAGATGTATCGGGACTTGCGAGAAATCTATTGGTGGGATGGTATGAGGAAGGATACTGCGGAGTTCATAGCAAAATGTCCAAACTGTTAGCAAGTGAAAGTCGAGCATCAAAGACCCAGAGGCGTACTTCAGGATATTACAATCCCCACTTGGAAGTGGGAAGAGATTAATATGGACTTCATCACAGGCTTTCCCTAGACTCGTAGGCAATATGACTCCATTTGGGTTATCGTGGACAGGATGACTAAGGCTGCTCATTTTCTACCGGTCAAAACTACCGACTCAGTATAGGATTATGCCAAGTTATACATACGGGAGTTAGTTCGGTTGCATGGAGTGCCTTTGTCTATCATTTCAGATAGAGGTGCCCAGTTTACCTCTCAATTTTGACGTCTTTTTAGAAGGGACTTGGGACTCAAGTCAAGCTCAGCAAGGCCTTTCATCCGCAAACAGATGGTCAAGCCAAGCAAACATTCAAGACTCTTGAGGACATGTTGAGGGCATGTGTTATGGATTTTAAAGGCAGTTGGGATGATCATTTGCCCCTGATTGAGTTTTGCTTATAATAATAGTTACCACTCTAGTATCCAAATGGCACCGTTCGAGGCTCTTTACGGGCGAAGGTATAGATCTCCCATCGGATGGTTTGAGGTTGGTGAGACAGCTATGAGAGGACCGAATTCTATTCATGAGGCGATGGGGAAGGTTCGACTGATAAGGAACCGGTTGAAAACCGCTCATAGTCATCAGAAATCGTATGCTAATGTGAGGAGAAGAGATTTGGAGTTTGATATAGACAATTGGGTATTTGTCAAAGTATCGACCATTAAGGGAGTCATGTGCTTTGGGAAGAAAGGGAAACTATGTCCCCGCTATGTTGGTCCCTATCATATTGTGAGAAGAGTTGGTAAGGTGGCATATGAGTTGGACTTGCCATCGGAGTTATCTTCGGTTCATCCCGTCTTCCATGTGCCGCTTTTGAAAAAGTGTTTGGGTGATCCAGCCTTGGTAGTTCCAGTTGACAGCTTTGGGCTAAAAGACAACCTCAGTTACGAAGAAATTCTCGTTGAAATCTTGGATCGCCAAGTCCGGAAGTTGAGGAACAAGGAAGTAGCTTTGGTTAAGGTATTTTGGAAAATCAACATGTTGAGGGAGCTACGTGGGAAGCCGAAGCGGATATGATGGCTAAATATCCACACTTGTTCTCTACCAGTTCAGTTTCAACTTGAGGTACCGGTTCTGCACCCTGACTCTAACTAGTTTTCATGTTTGAACTATGTGCGCAAGTTTCTTTTATGTATGTGGATGTGTGTATGATTGGTGAATCCAGTTCAGCTGTATAGTTTGAAATGAAGGTAGCCATTCTGTCAGTTGTAAGCTTAAATGATCGATATTTGATTATGATAATTGCATGTTTCTGTTTTCTGATTGTTTCCTACATTCGAGGATGAATGTTCTCAAGGGGGAGATATTGTAATACCCCGAAGTGTTTAGGAATAGACCTGGGGATTTAAAAATTCAAAATGCAGAAATCTCGGAAAAATATTGCAGGACGACCCACAAAATGAATCGTGGTAACAAATCATGAGTCATTGTATGTGGTCGTGGTGTGAATCCAGGCCTGGTGGTAGTCTGGTTTATGGGCATCACAACCACCCGTTGTGAGAAGGCACGGGCCGTTGTTAGTGGTCATGGAAAGGAAGTGGATCTAGGTAGTGGCTAAGACGGTTTAAACCACGACCTGTTTTTTGTAAGGATTACTCATCCTTCGGAGTCGTGGGTGGAAATCAGAAACCCGGAAGTTTTGCAGTCTGGACCACAGGCGTATACCACAGGTCGTGATATCTTCCCACGGTCCATTGGTTCAATCTTGGGATCGTCCAGTGCAGGTTTTCTGCGATTCTAGTAAGGGCATTTCTATTATTTCCTAGTCCTAAGGCTCTATACTATGTCATTTAGGGCTCGTTTTGAAGGGGTTTTAGTAGGGGAAGACCTATTCTAAGTTCATACTCCCCATGCATGAAAGGGTGAAGGCTTGAAGGAGGTGATTCAAGGCCAAATTCAAGGTTTCCTTTGGAATCTGTTCTTGGGCAATTGAAGGGTGATAGAATTCCTCATTTCTAGGTATGTAGGGTTTTTAATGGGTGTTCTCCTCCCACACCCATTCCCAATTTCTCCCTTTTCGAATGAATCTCCTATGATCAAGTGTGGGGTCTCTACCCAGTTGTATATTTTCTCAATCTTTATACATGGGTAGGAATTGTTTTTGTTCTTAGTATTGAATATAAAGCATGGGCAGATTTTTAAAGTGTTTTCAATTAAAAAAAAATTTCTAGTTTTATGAAATTAAAGGCCCATGTGTAGGGAGTTCATAAAGAAGATATTTTCGATGAATGTATGATTTTGATGAGATTTTGATGATGAAAATCATGTTCTAAGTTACCTATGTCTATAATCGAAGTTTTGGATATGAATCTAGTATAGTCAAGTATGATGAAGCTTTGGGTAGTGCCCAGTGTTGAGTATGAATGATGATTTTCTTGAATTTACTTTATTACCTCTTTTTGGAGTGAGATCTCCCAGATTATTATGTTCTCAAATGAATTGAATGAGTTCAAGCATGATAAGGTTTTTGGCAAGGGCCTTATATTGATGATGATGAAGTGATATTTCTAAAGTAGGCTTACCACATGATTTTGGAGTAAAGGCTCAAACTATCTTTGAGCTTGTGGTATGTTTCATAGTAAAGCTTCTCATATACATGAATTCATAATTGAGATATATGTTTTCATTGAGCTTCGTTTCATACAATGTTGGGTCTAAGCATGATTTCATTGTTGAGCTTCGTCAATAGACGATATTGAGTTTGTTTCCAAATGATGTTGAGCTTCGTCACTAGAAAATGATGAGCTTCGTATTTATATGATGTAGAGCATTGCCTATTTCAGGAGAAGAGTCTAGCACCAAGCGGGCTAAGGGTCAGCAACCCGATGCCCCAGAACTACGCGCAAACGTAGGTTGATTCTATTATATTTGGGACCTTCCTTGTGAGCTATCCCCGGCCTTAATGGCCCATTAGCTTGATATTTATATCATGGTAGTTTCCTCAGCCCAGACAAGGTTTTGGATGGCTCTGCCCACTTGAGTGTAATAGTTGGGACCACGTAAGGTCTATCATGGTATGTCGGTTAAGTGAAGAGTCTCCCATTGTCCATCTGATTCAGATTTGCATATTCACTACTCACGATCACTATGTATGCATGCATGTTTTAAAAGTAAGGTTTGACTTAATGTTCAACTTTTCTATAAATGTTGCGTCTTAACATTGAGTCATTCGAATTAGTTGATGTTATAAAGTTATGCATTGTCACATCATGAAGGGATTATGATTTCGAAAGAACGCATGTGAGTTATCTCAGTTTTCTAAATGCTTATGTTATGAAATGATTTGTTCAGATGATTTTACTTATTATAGCGGTTTTACTAACCTTGCATACTTGGTACATTCCATATACTGACTGCATACTTTCTTTGTTATATCGTTTCATGATACAAGACCTAGCTCGCAGCTTCAGCCCCGATCTTAGTCAGCTCATTCAATGTTGCACCTGTTCTGAGTTGGTGAGTCCTCATTCTTCGAGGACTAGACTTTTAGTTTCTTCTATATATTTTACTTTCAGCATTGTGGAGCTAGTTGGGGTCTTGTCCCATCAGCTCGTCTAGATTAGAGGCTTTTCAGACTGTGTCATATATTCAGTTTCAGATGTTTATTCTTATGTGATGTTGCTTTATACTTCCGCTGAGATTATATTCATGTTTTCTTATTTTTTCGAATGAGTTAGTTATATGCTTATGCTATGGGTGGACTTGGGGTTGCTCGTCCCGTGCCTATGATCCGGGCCTCCGTTTGGGTCATCACACCAACTAACTCACCATAGTTTAAAACTTAAAATACAAATACGGCTGAAAAGAAGGGCCCTCGAAAAATGAGGACTCACAAACTGAGACCGGAAGATACCGATGCTAAGAGTCTGGCTAATGGTAGGGCTGAGCTTAAATATCCAAGCATATTTCACAAAATAATACAACATAGAGTATGCAGTTAGTACGTGGAATGTACCGAGTATGTAAGGTAAGTAAAATCACTAAGTAAGTAAAATCATAAACCATGCATATCATAAAACAAAATAAAGATAAGATTGTGAGAGTAGGGCTTGCATGCTATTTTCTGAAATCATGATCTGAACATAACTGAATATCATAACTGAATTGAATGACCCAAAGCTGAAAACTAATAATCATTAGTAAAATCGAACATTTGGGTCAAACCTACTAAAAACATAATATCATGACTGATTAACATGTATAACTAAAATCACGAGGAGAACTAGGAGACTCGTTATATAACCGACATTTCCACGATAGAGCTTACGTGGTCTCCACTATCACACTCAAGTGGGCAGATCCATCCAAAGTCTTGTCAGGGCTAAGCACGCTACCATGATATTGATATCAAGTTGAAGACCCCTTTGGGACAGGAGAATCTCGCAAGGGAGGTCCCAAATAATCTGAACATACCTACGTTGGCGCATTGTTTTAAGGCATAGGGTTGACTGAACCTTAGCCTACTTAATGCTAGACACTACTCCCAAAAACATGCATATATGCTCTCCATCATAAATATAGGTAATCAGAAATCATACTTTCTTCATATACATCTCATCATGCTTGAATACATATTTCATAGATCTCAACATTCATGAACTTTTACGGAGGGGCATCATAATGAATAAAACTTGAAACCATAATTTATAATTGAAGACATTGTAAAACATGTCCATTAATCATAATTCAACATTAGAAACATGCTTAGATCATACCCAACTTAGGAATTTCACATGTTGGGTTAAAACCGCATAGATTCATCAACTAGAATTTCATGAATTGAAGAGGGATTAGGGATGGGTGTGGATGGATACACCCATTCATAACCTTACATACATGTAGAAATTTGATCTCACAACTTCCTTGATTGCCCAATGGGAATTTGTGAAAGAACTTGAGGAATTTAGGATCGATAACCCTTAGGAGCTTCTATACTTGCATGCATGGAAGTGAATAGGCCTAAATTGATCTTTCCCCTCTTAAAACACTCTATTCAGAGCATAAACCGATGTAGTGCAGGCCTTAGGAACATAGGAATTATGAAAAAGCCCTTAAGAAATTCGCAGGGAAAAACATACAGCCAGTCCCCACGAGGGACTAGACGACTCGTTCCCCATCACCACGACTCATCTTCCTCCTACGAGGGACACCATGACTCGTGGTGTGCCCGACGACTCGTGGTGACTAGTTGTTAGGGACACTGTCAGAAACATTCAATCTTTAGTAAACTCTTGACCACAGACCACTCTACAAATCATTGTGCTGACCATGACTCATGGTCACACCCCTAGTTTCCTCAAAACTAAAAATCTCAACCATGTACAACCTCCTACCCACTAGTCACTTAACAACTCGTGGCGCACCCAAGGGGTCACTGGACGACTCGTCCTGTGAGCTGGTGCAGAAAATCTTATTTTCTCTATTTCAACTCTCCGGTCTGATCTTAGGGTTTTTAGGTATTACAATATCTCTCCCTTGGTAACATTCATCCGCGAATGTGGGACAAAATACCGAAAAACAGAGAAATGCAATAGTCATACTCAAATACTGATAATACAAGCTGGAGACTGACGGAGTCACTGACTCCGGACTGAACTACATGACTAGACTGAATTGATGAATCACACATACATTCATTGACATGAAAGAAACTGGGGAACAAGAGCTGAACATGAAACTGAATAAGGTACTAAGGAGGAAACTTATACCTCAAGCTGAAACTGAGCCAGAAGGGAATAGATGTGGGTATTTAGCCATCAGATCTGCTTCAATTTCCCACGTACCTCCTTTCAACATGTTGATTCCTCCATAAAACCTTGATTGAGGCTACATCTTTATTTCTCAGCTTACGAACCTGAAGATCAAGTATTTCTACCAAAACCTCCTCATAACTAAGTCTATCTTTCACACCGACACTATCCACCAGAACAACCAGAGTTGGATCACCCAAACACTTCTTTAAGAGAGATACATGGAAAACTAGATGAACTGAAGCTAATTTTGAGGGCAACTCCAACTCATATGCTACCTTGCCAACCTATTTAACAATTCGGTATGGACCAACATAACGGGGATTGAGTTTCCTTTTCTTTCTAAACCTCATCACTCCTTTCATGGGAGACACCTTTAGAAATATCTAATCATCGACTTCAAACTCAAGTTCTCTCCTCCTCACATTCGCATAGGAGTTTTGGCGACTCTGACCTATTTTCAACTTATCCCTTATAAGATTAACTTTCTCCATAGCCTTATGGACTGAATCCGGTCCTATCAATGCAGTATCACCGAATTCAAACCAACCAATAGGCGATCAACACTCCACCCATAGAGAGCCTTAAACGGAGCCATCTGAATGCTGGAATGGTGGTTTTTTTATATGTGAACTCAATAAGAGGCAAATGATCATGCCAACTACCCTAGAAATCTATCATACACACTCTCAACATGTACTCGAGAGTCTATATAGTCCGCTCCTCCTGACCATCTATTTGTGGGTTAAATGCGGTGCTAAGTTGGACCAGAGTGCCGAGTCCCTTTTGAAATAATCTCCAAAACTAGGAGGTAAACTGAGTACCTCTATCTGATATGATGGACAATGGCACTCCATGCAACAGAACTAACTCCCGAATGTGCATAATCCTCTGTTGAATCGATAGTTTTGACTAGTAGAAAATGAGCTGCCTTAGTCAACCTGTCCACAACAAGCAAAATAGAGTCATACTATCGACGAGTTAAAGGCAACCCTGTAATGATGTCCATATTGATCTCCTCCCTCTTCCAAGTAGGGATACTAATGTCTTGAAGCACACCTCTAGGTTTTTGATTTTCCACTTTCACCTGTTGACAATTCGGACACTTAGCC
Organism: Datura stramonium; assembly: GCA_018107945.1. Taxonomy (NCBI): domain Eukaryota; kingdom Viridiplantae; phylum Streptophyta; class Magnoliopsida; order Solanales; family Solanaceae; genus Datura; species Datura stramonium. Next base: position 13,616 of record JACEIK010016602.1, read on the forward strand.
ACATAATCTGCTATGTCCTTCTTCATGCCAATCCACCAATAGACTTCTCGTAGGTCACCGTACATCTTAGTGGCACCTGGATGTGTAGAGTATCTAACCATGAGCCCTGTGCAACATTCGAAACACACAAGTGACCCTAATATCGAAGAACACCATCTCCCCCTTTGGAGAAGACTTCTACCTTCTTATTCCGAATGACTTCCTTCAGCTTTACCAAAATAGGATCCTCGTCTTGCCTAGCTTTAACTTCGGTCACTAAAGTTTATTTTGACCCATTCTGAACAATGACACCACCATCTGTCGAGTCAACAAGATGGACTCCTAGCCGTGCTAGCCGATGTACATCCTTTACTAACTTCTTTCTCTCCTCGTCTACATGGGACACACTCTCCATGGAAAGCCTACTAAGAGCATCCTCCACCACATTATCCTTGCCTGGATGATAGAAAACACTCATATCATAGTCCTTAAGAAGCTCGAACCACCTCCTCTGATGTAGATTTAAATCCTTCTGGGTAAAAATGTATAGCAAGATTTTGTGGTCCGTAAACACATCAACATGGACCCCTTACAAATAGTGTCTCCAAATCTTCAAGGCAAATACGGCTGGCACCAATTGTAGTTCATGATTCGGGTAGTTCTTTTCATGGACCTTCAGCTGCCTGGAAGAAAGGCTATAACCTTACTGTGCTGCATTAGCACACAACCAAGGCCGATCCTCAAGGCGTCACAATATACCACAAACCCATCGGTACCCTCAGGTTGGGTCAACACTGGTGCTGCGGTGAGTCGAGTCTTCAACTCATGGAAGCTCTTCTCACAAGCCTCTGACCATTCAAACTTAACTTTCTTCTGGGTAAATTTAGTCAACGGGCTGCGATGGATGAAAACTCCTCAAAAAATCTCCGATAATAACTAGCTAAACCTAAGAAGCTCCAGATGGCCGAAGGACTAACTAGTCTGGGCCACTTCTTCACCGCTTCTATCTTTTAAGAGTCCACATGTACACCCTCACTATACACCACATGTCCCAAAAATGGCACAGAGTTCAACCAAAACTCGAATTTGCTAAATTTAGCATACAACTGGCGATCCTTCAAAGTTTGTAGCACCACCATCAAATGAGAGGCATGCTCCTCCTCGTTCCGAGAGTATATAAGATATCATCTATGAACACAATCATGAACATATCCAAATATGGCTTGAAAACACTGTTCATCAAATCCATAAAACTTGCAAGAGCATTCGTTAGTCCAAAAGACATAACTATAAAATCATAGTGACCATACCAAGTCCTGAAGGTAGTCTTCGGGATGTCACTTTCCCTAACCTTGATTTGATAGTATCCAAATCTAAGGCCTATAATTGAAAAACACTTGGCACCCTGAATCAGGTCAAACAAATCATCAATCCTAGGAAGATGATACCTATTCTTGATTGTAACATTGTTCAATTGCCGATAACTGATCACGGGCAAAAATAGCATGCCCGAGATACGCTTTATAACTTAAATTAGTCTTTTTATCTAAGTTATTTTTTACATTTTCATGTGATTTTATATGAATGTGAAGATATGTGCTAACCAACATGATTAGCCTTTGTTTTGTAGGTTTTGATGACTTTTGAGGAACTAATCCA
>JACEIK010016613.1:0-15221 GCA_018107945.1 Datura stramonium
TATCTCGGACTGAGTTTCCCTTTCTTCCTTTCTGCTCTCTTTAACATGAGCCACGCTCCCCATGGACATCCTGCTTAGGGCATCAACCACCATATTGGCCTTTCCTGGATGGTATAACACACTTATGTCGTAATCCTTCAATAGCTCAAACCACCTTCTCTAACGAAGATTCACGTCTTTTTGACTGAACACATATTGAAGGCTTTTGTGATCGGTGAAAACATCCACATGAGCCCCATAAAGGTAGTGCCTCCATATTTTCAACGCAAACACCACTGCCGCCAACTCAAGGTCATGAGTCAGATAGTTCTTTTCATGAACCTTGAGCTGTCTGGAGGCGTAAGATATTACCTTACCCTGGTGCATCAGAACACAACCGAGTCCAACTCTTGAAGCGTCACAATACACTACGAACCCATTCATTCCTTTTGGCAGGGTTAATACTGGAGCGATAGTGAGTCAAGTCTTCAACTCCTGGAAACTCTTCTCACATGCATCTGACCACTGAAATTTCATATTTTTCTTAGTCAACCTAGTCAGAGGAGATGCAATAGAGGAAAAAACTTCCACAAAACATCGATAATGGCCTGCTAGACCCAAGAAACTTCTGAATTCTATTGGGGAAGTAGGTCTTGGCAAATCTTCCACTGCTGCTATCATTTGAGGATCTACCTGAATACCCTCAGTCGAGACCACATGACCAAGGAAAGTCACAGACTTCAACCAGAATTCACATTTTCTAAACTTAGCAAATAACTGGCGGTCTCTGAGCGTCTGTAGCACTATCCTCAAATGGTTCGCATGTTCTTCCTCGCTTCTAGAGTATACCAAAATGTCATCAATGAATAAAATGACGAATATGTCTAGATATGGCTTGAAAACCCTGTTCATCAGGTTCATGAAAGTTGTGGGGGCATTAGTTCGTCCGAAGGACATAACTATGAATTCGTAGTGACCATACCGAGTTTTGAAAGCTATTTTCGATATATCACATTCTCTGACCTTTAGCTGATGGTTCCCCGACCTGAGATCTACCTTGGAGAAACAACTGGCTCCTTGAAGCTGATCGAACAAGGCGTCAATCCTCGGTAGGGGATAATTGTTCTTAACTATGACCTTATTCAACTGATGGTAGTTGATACACATTCTGAGGGTACCGTCTTTCTTTCGCATGAATAATACTGGAGCACCCCATGGAGAGATGCTGGGCTTAATGAAACCTTTATCAAGGAGGTCTTTTAGCTATTCCTTCTACTTCTTAAGCTTAGTTGGAGCCATTCTGTAAGGAGGGATGGAGGTGGGCTGAGTGTCTGGAAGGAGGTCTATGCTGAAGTCTATTTCCCGCTTAGGAGGGACTTCGGGAAGATCTTCGGGAAATACGTCAGAGAATTCGCTGACAATTGGAACTGACCGAATAGTTGGGGCCTCGAAGCTGGAATCTTTGACCCGAACTAGATGATAGATACACCCTTTATAAATAAGCTTTCTTTCCTTAAGGTAGGAAATAAACCGACCCTTAAGCGCTGAAATACTGCCCATCCACTCTAAAGCTAGCTCATTAAGGAACTGAAATATAACGACTATAGGTCTATAGATGAATGAGGCATAACCGGAGTGTAACCAATCCATGCCAATAATGAGATCAAAATCAACCATGTCTAACTCTATGAGATCAGCTAGAATGAACTTATTCAAGATTGAGATTGGGCAGTTTTTATACACCTGGCTGGCTTTAACTAACTCACAAACTAGGGTAAAGACTGAGAATGGTTCTGAGAGGACTTCTAGACTGATGTCAAACTGGAAAGCTACATAGGGAGTCACAAACAATAGTGTGGCTCCTAGATCTGGTAGGGCATACACATCTAGATGGAAAAGATGTAACATACCCGTGACTACATCAGGTGAGCTCTCCTGATCCTGACAAGAGGACAAAGCATAAAAATGGTTTTGGCACTGACTGTCATCCGTACTTGAAGTGTTGGCCTGCTGAACTAGCCGGCCTGCTGGAGCTACTGAAGTGGTGGATAGTGATCTCCCCCGTCCTGCTGACGGCATGGGCATTCTCTGAGCCGATGACCTAGCTGTCCACACCCAAAGCAACCCTCTCAGCCATGAAGGCATTTTCCTAGATGGTTCTTGCCACAATTAGGGAAAGCTGGGTAGCTGTTGCTGGCACTGTGACTCTGGACTGTGAGCTAGATGCTCCACCCCTACGATCCTTGTGGGATCGGAAAGTAGGGGCGCTGGCTGAAGTGGTTGTTGAAGTTCTTTGTTGTAGCTGCTGCTGCTGTGGGTGGCTACTACCGCCAGACCTCTGGTGGCCATAATTTGATTGGCCAGTCCTAGCCCTCTTATTCTCCCGCTCCAAGTCTTTCAGCTTTTCTGTCTCAATTTGTTGGGCATGAACGATAAGGCTGGAGAGGTCAATATCTTTGATAAGCATTACAATCCTTCACTACTTAAGGACCAAGTTCGATAATCCATTGACGAACTTCATCATGCGAGCCCTTGGATCGGATACCCTCTCTGGAGCATATTTTGACAACCATATGAACTCCAGTGCATACTCTTCCACCGTCCTGTTGCCCTGTTTCAAATTCATAAATTCTGCCACGTTATCCTCCCTGAGCTCCCAGGGGGAAAATCTATTTAGGAAGGCTATTGTGAACTCTTCACACTCCACCGGTTCCGCTCCCGCTGGTCTCCCTTCTTTCCACTGATCGTACCAGATCTAGGCTACCCCTTTCAGCTGGTAGGAAGCCAAGTCAGCACTCTTAGCTGAGCTAACACCCATAATGCGGGTGATCTTACGAATCTCATCCACGAACTCCTGTGGGTCCTCTCCTACCTTAGTCCATGGAAGGATGGAGGGTTCATCCGGGTGAAGTCCCGAACTTAGGCAATTGCTACGGACCCATTCGTGTTAACCGAAACCACTGCTGGTTCACCTGGTTCGTGACTGTTTATGCCAGCAGCTGGATTGCCACTCTAACTCTACTGAGGACACTGGGTTGTCCTAAGGGGATGCTGGAGCTGGTGGGGCAGGTCGGTTAGCGGTTTCGACCCTTCTTCCGTTTCCGCGTCTTGGAGGCATGATTTCACTGAAATAAAATAGAGCACGAGTTAGGAGAACGATTATGGAATTGAACTTCAACGCACGATAAAGAGTATGAACAAAATGGAATTTTCCTAATAACGTCTCGTAGCCTCCCTGTCATAAGTGTGGCGTGATTCACACCCATGAAAAGGACTCTTCTTGAGGCGGCTTTCAGACATCCTAGGATACTCTAAACCTAGTGCTCTAATACCAAGTTTTTCACGACCTGAGTCTATACCCTGGACGAGACACGGTACTTGTAGTCACAAGTAACCCCAAGGTAACCTATGGTCTATTATAACACTGGTAATCTGAGTAATCATAATGGAAGCTTAAATAAATAAATCATTTATGAAAAATTGAATAATAAAAGCCTTTACATTTGAAAGAAAAACTGAAAGTCTAAATCTATATCTGAAAGCCATCTATATCTGATGAGTTGCTCGAACAAGCCCCCAACTAACTCTAAAGTCTAACTGAGTGAAAATAACTGAAGGAAATAAACATCGTCCTCGAAAGATAAAGACTCACCACTGGTACAGCTGATATCACCTGGAGTAAATCTACTAGCGTTGCTGAGACAGAGAACCTGCACCTGTATCATAATACGATACAACATAGAAGGTATGTGTCAGTACTTTGAATGTACTGAGTAAGTGGGAGAAAAATATAACATAAAGGAATAGATAACTGAACTGTAATGACATGAAATGAACAACTGAAATACTGAAACTAAGTAAACTATAATGGTCAAAATAACCGTGTCTGATTGTCATAAACATGCCTTGAATCTGAGATACTGATTTGAACTAACTGTACTAAACTAATCTGAATTGAGTAAACTGAAGTTGTTCTAAGATGATCTAAACTGAGACAGTACTGATTAGTGGGAGAGTCTATAACCAACATATAACCATATGAGCTAGACGTGGAGTTCGATGTATACACCCCATCGGTAGGACCCAATATACCTTGTCGTGGTATAAAGGAATGAACTGGGTGATCACAATCCTGGGGCCATAAGGCGAATAAAATAACTTACAGTGGCAACGTTGTTCTGGAGACCTGGGTGCGCTGGAACCCCGGTCCGCTCGGTGCTAAGTCCTACTCCCACCAGATAGCCCTAGACTTACTACTAAGATTATAGCTCAAAACTGGGGTCCAAGAATAAGTCAAGAATACCTATCTGAAGTACCCTGAGAGTCTTATTGGACCGAATTCTATAACTGGTGTTCTAAGACTGGCCAGAGCTGCTTATCTGGAAGCGTCGTAGCCGTCTAAAGAACAAACTGAAATTGAAGCTGGGGATTCTAAGACTGGTCAGAGCTACTTATTTGGAAGTGTCATAATCATCTAAAGAACCACTAAAATATGGTGTCTGAGTCTAATAACTGATAATTGGGAGGCACCACTGACACCTTAAGGAAAGACTGTGGTCAAATTGATCAGCTGACATTTCTGACTAATACTGAGTATTCTAATAATCTGACTGAGATTTCAACATACACTAACAATATGGGAATCCAAAAACTAATAGAATCAAGCCACAGGGAAAGCTAGCCCAACATGAAAGATTCTAATTTACTAAATTGAGAAACTAGAGCTAAATCATTCCACTAGAAGATAGTTCCACAAAATTTCTAGAAATTGGGAATAATAAAGCAGCTAATATCATGAATAATATTCCACTTGAAATTTAACGAATTTTGTCTAAAACTCTTCTACATTTCGAAACAACAGGGCTATAATTGATAAAAAAATTAGAAAGGGTTTTGGAGACACAAGGGAAGAACAATTCCCTTGTTGAATTTCCACATACCCGGTGAAGAATTTTCGGAGAGAATCCTTTGAGAATCTGAGAAGAAGCTGGATACCCTAGTTTCTTGCTCTGAGTGTTTTTGAGAGAAAACTTACGAAATGATTTTCTGAGGGGATAAGAGGGGTGATGTAATCGTCGATTACTCCTCTAAATTCCCTTAAAATCATGCAAAACTACATAGTTTAAGGATTAGAAAGGTATAAAATTACAAAAATATCCCTGGGGAAAAACTTAGAAAAATTGTCGACAGGGGGCCAATGGGTCACTCAACGAGTCGTTTGTTGAGACCACGACTCGTTGGGACCAGTCTTTGGTCCTACTTACTGGGTTCTGGGCTCACTATAAGTGGCACCAAGAGGTACCACGACTCGTTGGATGAACCAACGGGTTGTTGGTTCCTCCCGTGGTCACTGGATAGAAATTCTGGGAGGACTTACAACGGGCAACACAACGACTCGTTGGTGGACCCAACGGGTCATTGTGTCAAGTCGTTACCTTCACTAGAAAGATTATAAAAATCTCTGATTTGACACGATGGGTGGTCACAATGACTTGTTGTGTGAGACAATGGGTTGTTGCTATCACCCGTTTGAAGAAGGTTTCTGGGACTCTCAACCAACGACTCACACCACGAGTTGTTGTAACTCATGACAACTCGTTGGTTGAGTCATGGGGTCTTGGAGGAGGGATTTCTGAGCTAGGGACCAATGAGTGACAAGACAACTTGTTGTTTCCCACAATGGGTTATTCCATGTCCCGTTGGTTCCCGAAGGACCAAACAGGGCTGACCACGACTGACATAATGAGTCGTTGCCTCAGTCGTTATGAGACAACTTTTCTGGTTTTCTTCTGGATTTTTCTTGCAAGGTCTGAGTTTGGTCTAGGAAATCTTTGGGGTGTTACAGATCCTATAGTCTGAAAGCCTCTAAGAGTATGTATAATTGGCTGGGACAAGGCCCTGACCTACCCAAACAGTTTTCCAACAAAGTACATGCAAACCTAAGGAATATGGAAACTCCAGAAGAAAGGAGCTAGCCAATTTACTGGAACTGATATGCTCTACTGAGAAGGTCTCTATACTTGTCTGTTCCAACCTGTCGGCAAAAGTGCAGTGGCCCTAGGCTAGGGAAATAAGTACAATGATACACTGAGTATGTAAGGCAATAAAAATGAAACCAAAGTTGATAAAGAAAATTGAAAGTAATCAACTATAAGAGTCAGAGAATAACCTAAGAGATCTCATTAATCTATACTGTAAGCAAAACAAGCAATAATCAAACAAGAACCTAACTTGGCCCCCATAATCTTGGTAGGTACAAACAATAAACAATAACCTACCTGAGCCTCAATAGGCCTTGGCAGATGCCATTCAATATATATACCCCTATTGGTAACACTGTAGCTCCATAGACAAGTTATAATAGTATCTTGAATCTTCTGCCCTCCTGTAACTGCACCCTAAGCATACAATTCTCTATTGAGGGTCAATAATGCCTACTTAGGCATAAAGAAAGTTCATAAGTGAATAGAATTCAATATGGCTCCACATGCATCAATTTAGTCTTTCTAGATATTTTATAGCTATTATAAGCATAGTATAGCACTATAGGCAAAGCACCCTTGTTAATATCCCTTCTAAGAAACTTGTAAATGGGTGCCTACATATGTATATCCCAGAGGAATAGGCCCAAATACTAACAACTGATAAGATATCCAATGAAGGTACCACACAATCTCATAATCTATTAATAGGCAGTGTGGCTTTCTAAGTGACCCGCACAATAATCTATACATTGTATCAAACTATAAATCGTTAACAATAGGGTGAAGCATCCTATAAATATTCACCATATTTTAATAAATATCCACAACTACTAATACCCCAAAGGTAACTAACATGACACTAAGCATAACCACTCAAAAGGCATAATGATACACTAGTAGCCTGTAAGTGAGCCATATAACTATAGGCGGCCAATCTATATGGTGTGGATGCATAATATTATTATAGGGCTTCTAATAAGTAGATATGACTCTACGAAGCTAACCACAATAGCCTTATAGGGAGCCACAACGTATCAACCCGAAGGTGGTACTATAAGCTAGCATTATAGCTCCAAAGGAATCTTGATACGCCAAAGCTGAGCTCTCTCTCTCTCTATATATATGTATGTATCAACCCAAAGATAGTATTATAAGCTCGCATTATAGCTCCAAAGGCATCTTGATACGCGAAAGGTTAGTTATATATATATACACATATATTTATGCGTCACAACCACTTGATTTACATGCCAAATTAGCTAGCAATCTGCCAATATTGATATGTAACACTAAGTAGCTAACACACGTCCCTAAGGCATTGGGAAGGGAACAACCTTAAAATAGTTGATTAAGTGACAATAGAAATATATGATAAGTTCTACATTGCTTTCAAATGAGGCAGTAGCTAAAATAAGGCCATTATCGATAAGGGAAGCTCACTGATATATGCATATGTTACTCTAGTAGCCAACCAACAATAACTAACACGACTACGAGTGTTACAATAATAGGTAACAAGTCATATCAACTATACAATAAAGAAAACTTGCCGAACAAGATTTAGCTTTAATATACATTGTAAGAGATACGAAACCTCAACTACTCTAGATAAAATTCTTTAGTACACAATCCCTATATATATCCACAATGTTTCACAGCTTCAAGGCCACCTAAAATAGTTCTAATTCAACAAACAGAAAAGAGTTTCTGATGTCGGTAGCCATAAATGATAAAAGTGTATAATCTTTGAATTAATGATTGAAGGAGGGCTAGGAATCTTACCTTATAATATACAAGTTAAAACAACACAAATAGAGCCTCACTCAGAATCTTCCTCTTTGAAGAGCTCTCAATCGAAGCCAAAATCGTTGACACAAATACGTGCTAGTCGCTCTCCATGACAATCCCGACCTCTGCCTTGATTTTGGAGCAATTTTGATAGTGAAATCACCTCTAATCTCACTTAGAATACTAGAGGATCTATGGAGAAGATTAGATGGTCTTTTTAGAACTATTTGGATAATGAAAAATACATCCCAACTCTTATCTATACAATCTCACTGATATGGGGCTCGCCTCTATGTACCTTCTTGCGCAGTCTTACAAAAATGCAAATATCTTTCTACTTTATAGTTGTATTAGAAAATAGTTTAGTGTATTAGAAAGTACACTCATAAACCTTTAATTTGATATGTATTAGGACAACAAAACACAACAATAATAACAAGTGACAATATATAACTCAAATAGGTATCTCACCTCAACTGTAGTAATCTGTGCTGATATGTTATCACCTTGGGGTCTGAAACAAGTGATGGTATCTGGATCTCATGTCATCCTCAGGCCTCCCAGGTTATTTCTTCCAAATTTTTATTTCTTCATGGGACCTTAATTGAAGCTATATCTTTTGTCCTTAATTTATAGACCTGCAGATCTATTATGGAAACTAGAATTTTCTCGTAGGACAACTCCTCTATGATCTGAATATCCTCAATTGGGATAACCAGAGAAAGGCCCTCTATGCACTTTGTAGTGGAAAACTAGATGATAAGCCTACCTTTTAGAGTATCTGATATGGCCCAATGAACCTTAGGCTAGCTTGGCCTTCCTGCCAAATCTTATAATGCCCTTCACAGGTAAGACTTTTGGGAATACCCAGTCGTCAATACAAAACTCTAAGTTCCTACACCGTACATCAGAGTAAGATTTCTAGTGACTATGAGTTATCAATAATTTCTCTCTAACGAGCTTAACTTTCTCTTTAGCCCGATTCACTAAGTTAGGTCCAATCAACACTAACTCACTTAACTCGACTCATCCGATGGGGGATCTATATTTCTACCCATATAAAGCCTCGTAAGGAATCATTTTTATACTTAAAATGGTAAATGTTATTATATACAAACTCAATAAGAGGAAAGTGTTTCTCCTAACTCCCTCTATAGTGTAGCAAGCATGCAACATCTATTGGAGAGTTTGAATCATGCATTTAGCCTGTTCGTCTGTCTGAGAATGGAAGATTGTACTAAGATTGACCTGTGTCCCCAAAACCCTTTGTCAGAAATAATAAACACCGGGACACCATGCAGTCTGACTACCTCCTGATGTATAACCTAGCATAATCTTCAACCGTGAATGTAGTCTTGACTGGCTAGAAATGGGCTGATTTCGTTAGCTTGTCAAAAATTACTCAGGTAGAGTCAATGTATGTCATGTACGGGGTAATATTTCAACAAAATCTATATTTATTGCTTCCTATTTCCATATAGGAATAACTATCTCCTAAGTTAGCCAGTTGGGCTGCTGATGTTCAACTATTACTTGTTAGGAATCAATACCTATGCCACAAACTCGACATTATCTTTCTTTATTCCATGCCACAAATAAATTTCTTTATATCCTGGTACATTGTTTATCGAACCCAGATGAAGAGAATAGCGAGAATAATGTACTTCTGCCATGATCTACTGGTGACGCCTGCAATATCTAGAACATAGAGTCGACCTCTGAATCTCAAGACTTTGCCTCTTGTTTGCTCAAAGGACAATGATCCTTCCCATTGAGCCGTGCCTCTAAGATACACTAGGCTGGGATATTTATACTATCACTCTTTCACCTCTACAACTAGAGGTGATATTACAGCATTCTGAATCATGAACTTGCCATCATCTGAGTCCATTAACCGGACTCCTAAACTAGCTAATTGGTGCAGATCTCAAGCCAACTCTTTTTTCTCTGGCCTAAAAAAGAACAAGCTGCCCGTGGATCTGTGATCACATTTTCCTTCCCTATATTATACATAATATCTATGTCATAATATTTCAGCAATTCAAGACAACGATGCTATTTTAAGTTTATCTTCTTTCATTTAAGAATATACTAGAGACTCTTATGATTTATAATGAGGTCAACATGAATACAATATAAATAATGTGTATAGATCTTCAATGCATGCACAACTATAGTCAACTCTAAATCAGGGGCCAAAAATTCTTCTCATGCTTCCTCAACTGTCTCGAAGCATATGCAATTACCTTACTGTGCTGCATCAGAACATACCCGAACCCAATGCTCAAAGCGTCAAAATAAACTGCATAACTATCTGAGCATTTTGGTAAGGTAAGTACTAGTGAAAATGTCAATCTGTCTTTCAATTCTTAAAAACTCTGCTCATAAGCCTCAGTCCACTAGAAGTTCGTCATTTCCTCAGTTAGTTTTGTCAATGGTGTCGATAGTGCAGACAAGCCTTCTACAAATCTTCCATAATACTCAGGCTACAAGCTCTGCTGAAGTTCTAGGTCTAGGCCAAGTTTTCACAGCCTCTATTTTCTGCGAGTCAACCTAAATGCCTTCATTTGACATAATATGGCTCAAGAAATATATAGAATTTAACTAGAGCTCACATTCAGAGAACTTCACGTATAGTTCGTAATCTTTGAGTACTTGGAGTACTTCTTACAAATGATCTATATGCTCAACCTCTTAACATGAATATAAAAGGATATCATTAATAAATACTATCATGAATGGATCTAAAAATGGAATGAGCATGTTGTTCATTGTCATAGCCTGAGCATGCGCCGGAACGGAGACACATGACCTAGAACCACAAATGGCTCCAAACTAATCTATGGCACATGCATAACAAATTCAAGAGCATAACTAAAGCATAAATTAAAGGCAACATGAATAAGCGGAAGTCTTAAATATAACAATGGCCATAAATGGAGTCGACACTCGAGAAGCTTAATTATCTACATAATGTCTGAAAGGCCTCTAGAACATCTGATGAGATGATGGGACAACACCCCCAACTAGCTCGCTAGAGTCTGAAAACTGAAATGACACGCAAAACATAACTACTAACTGCCCTTGAAATCATGGATCATAAACTTGAATTTTCATAAAACTTGCATAATAGGAAAAAATTTCTAATAACTTGAAATCATGAATTTATAATCAAATTAAGGATAAAATATGCACATTAGACTTCAAACATACTTTAGTACATGAGGGGATTAGACCCATAAACATAGCATAGGTAGTTTCATAGAATTGGGTTAAAACCCTAGGAATCAATACACTTGATTATTAACTTGAATTCATGAATTTGAGATGAAGCTTGGGCATGAGGGTGGAATAAATCCCCCATTCATATCCCTACATACCTGGCTAAACTTATTTCCAAACTAGTCTTGAAAGCCCAAGAGAATTGGGGAAGAAATTGAGGAGAATTCTAGTTTGATTTTGAAAGGGAATCTAAATTCAATGCATGCATGGGAGCCTAATGACTTAGGAAAGGCTAAACCCTCTTAAAAACTCATTTTAGGGCTTAAAATGACGTCATAAAGAGTTAGGAGCTTGAAAAATTACAAAACTACCCCCAAAAATTCTCATGAACAACTTAACTGCCAGTTACAATGACCAATCCAACGAGGACGGGTCGTTGGACCATCCATCATTTCCTGGGGAAATTCTGATACTCTTATGGTTCTCCAACCAATGACTAGAAAGAATGAGTTGTTACTTAGAACAATGATTCGTCATTCCTCTCATCGTTACCTCGGCCACCCTATCATAGCTTCTAATGTCCTTCCAATGAACCAATACCATGAGTCATCACTCGCCACCATGAGTTGTTGCACCCTTTTGTTGTCACTAAATTAGCCCTCGGCCTTTTCTGAACTCCATTCAATGACCATCTAGGACAACCCATTGAATCATCCCATAAGTCGTTGCTGGGCTCGTTGTTTTTGGGGAACCTTGACTGGATGCTTACAACAAATTACACAACGAGCCGTTGTTTTTAACAATGACTCATTCCTTGAGTTGTTCTGTGATTCTGGTGCAATTTTCCTGATTTTTTCTGATTCAACCCTTGGTTCTGATCTTAGAGACTTTTGGGGTGTTACATTGATCAAGTCCATAAGTACTGATGGGGCATTTATCACTCCAAAAGACATAACTAAGAACTCGAAGTGATGATATCTGGTTCCGAATGTTGCCTTCAAAATATCTTTTTCCCAAGCTTGTACCTGATGGTACTCTGATTGAAAAATATCTAACGCCCTATAGCTGATATAGCTGATCGAAAGGGTCATCTATCCTTAGAAGGAGATACCTATTCTTAATAATAATTTTATTCAACTGTCAATAATCTACATACATTCATAGTGAGCCATCTTTCTTTCTCACAAACAATACTGGTACACCCCATGGCGAAGTACTTGGCCTAATGAAGCCTTTCTCAAGTAAGTCCTTCAACTGATCTTTAAACTTTCTTAGCTCGGCAAGAGCCATTCTATTAGGAGAAATTGATACGAGATCTATACCTACAACATATCAATAGCAAAATTAATTTTCCACAACAGGGGAATGACAGAAAACTCATCTAGAAACATATCCAGAAACTCACTGACCATTGGAATAAACTAAAAAGTTGATGATTTCGCCTGTACATCCCAAACTCTGACAATATGATGAATATAACCCTTTCCAATCAACTTCCTCACTCGTTTTTTGCTTAGTTGGATAGCCTTTTAATTCCTGAACTGCCTCTTTTAGAAAGTGGTATTTTACAATCTTTGTCTAGCACTCAACATTGACATAACATGGCGCTAGCCAATCCATACCCCTACCTCTATTTGCTGAAGTCTGGGGTCCATGCCTCATAGAAAATGCTGACGAGAATGGACCTACTACTGTCCGGTCTGACCTATAATATCCCGATCCTTATTGGGGTAGTTTTCTATCTTGTGACTTTTTATTCCCAAACATAACAAGTTGGGGGACCATATCTGTATCTCTCAAAGTGGTTCCTGCCGCATTTAACACAACACTGTAGAAGTCTAGTATGATTTGAGCTTCTCTATTGTTGGGAGCCTGATACGCATAAATCCTTTCCTGGACTTGACTGTCCCTGGCGATCATACCTATTATCGTATAATTTCTATAGTGGAGGCCTAGGTGGCCTTCTTAAATGTTGGGGTTTGGGACAACCTTGTAGCATCTCTTGAGAATCTAAGGGTCTAGCCCTCTTTTGTTGTTATTTCTTAATGATATACTATCAACATGTACGCCCTTTCATATACTGGAAAAGGCTAAGAGTGGAGAAATGACCATGTCATTCTATAGTGGGCTTAAAGTATAGCCTCGACAAACTCTGGAGGGCTTAACGTGAGAATCTCACAAATTTGCAAGCTTTTGTAACTTTCAAGAGATATAGCATTAGCTTGTGTCCTTGTCTGTTGCTAAGTAGTTACTGAGCATGAAAACATGTGCACAGCGTTCCTAAGATGTTGATCAGGTGAAGAAGGAGGATTTGGAGGTGATAGTTTGTAAACCTCAAACACTCTTGATATGGTGGAGGAACTAGAGTGGACTAAAGAAAAGAAAGTCTCCCCTTCGACCTCAGGCTGAGCCATCTCCACAAGTTGTACACTACTAGTACCTTCTTTTGCTGCTATATCTAACCCCCGGCTAGCGGCGGTCTTCCTCGTAACAATCATCTCTATATGTAGACGATAATATAAGGCTCGAGAACTCAACCCTGTAAGACTCAACTCTAACGCACAATTTGAGCAGAAGAAGGGTAACCATACTATAATTCCCTATAGCTCCTTCCTTATAAAATGTGGTACAAAACACATTTATAAACAAGATTCTACTAGATACATCTTGAAGACTCCCTCCGATACGACTTTACTTTGATACCACATTTGTCATGCCCTTCCTTGGGAGGCGTATCTGGTACCTGATGCCACACTAGATCACAAGCCAACCTAGATGGACATACACACCTCTGGTGTATACCAGCAACATGCAAAAGAGAAAATAAAGCTTAAAGAAGCCCTTGGCCGGCAAGGCCACAATACGAAAACCTACGCAGATAATCAGCTAACCTCGCACTTCATAATAACAATATAGTCTTATGAGGGCCGATGAGACCACCATATTTTCTAATATCACAAATAAGTTGAAAGAAAATGATATATACATATATATACATACATACATATATAGGCCATTAAGGCTATTAACACAAAAGATAGGGCGAACTTGGCCAACCATATTTAGCTATAAAATTCCATAGTCTACAAGCCTCTAAAAGTATATAAAATCGGCCGAGACAGGCCTCTATCACTCAAATAATTATACAACAAAAGATAGGTAAACCTATGGAATATGGAAACTCTTCAACAAAGGAGCTAGCCAATATGCTAGAATTGATCTGCTTTACTAAGAAGGTCTCTACACCTGTCCGTTAGAACCTGTAGGCAAGAGTGTAGTGCCCCCAGGCTCGGGGCATTAGTACAATGATACGCCGAGTATGTAATGTAATAAAACTGAAACTGAAGCTGATAATAAGAACTAAAAGTAATCAACTATAAGAGGTGAGGATAACCTGAAATATCTCATTAATATATACTGTAAGCAAAACAAACAATGATTAAAAAAAGAACCTAACCTGACCCTCATAAGCCTAGTAGGTAAAAATAACAAACAATGACCTACCTGAGGCCCCATAAGCCTTGACAGATGTCAACCAATTATATATACCTTTATTGGTAGCACTGCAGCTCCGTAGGCAAGCTGTAACAATATCTTGAATCTTCTGGGCTACTGTATTCGTATCTTGAGCCTTCTGGGATCCTGTAACTACACCCCGAGCACACAATGCCCTATTGAGGTTAATAATGCCTACTTAGGCATAAATAAAGTTCATAAGTGAATAGAATTCAATATGGCTCTACAGGCCTCAATAGTCTTTCTAGACATTTTATAGCTCTTATAAGCATAGTATATCACCATAGGCAAAACACGCTTGTTAATACCCCTTCTATAAACTTGTAAATGGGAACATATATACGTATAGCCCAAAGGCATAGGCCCAAATACTAACAACTGATAATATATCCAATGAAGGTATCATGGAATCTCATAATCTATTAGTAGGTTGTGTGGCTTTCTAAGCGACCCACACGACAATCTGTACATTGTATCAAACTATAAGATCGCTAACAATAGGGTGAAGAATCCTACAACTATTCAACATATTTTAATAAATAGCCACAACAACTAATACCCCGAAGGTAACCAATATGACACTAAGCTTAATCACTCTAAAGGCATACTGATACACTAGTAGCCTATAAGCGAACCATATAACTATAGGCGACTATATTGTACAGTGTCGATGGCTAATTTGATTACAGGGTCGATAATAAGTTTATATGACTCTCTGAAGCTAACAACAAT
>JACEIK010016616.1:0-10039 GCA_018107945.1 Datura stramonium
AGGTAGGTAAAATGAGGGATAAAAATTAGGTTCATTCAAAGAAATGCCTAAATCCTCTCCTACAATTCACATCCTTCATTTCGTTTTATAAACACACCATACAAGTTCTAGACAATCCACAATAGCACAGAATGCTCAAAAACCTTACACTCATGGCACATGCTCAATTCAAGACACATTCACCAGACTCTTGCTCAGCTAATCACAAGAATTCAAACATTAAGCTTCAATCATATTGAGTCAAATTCAAGAGCCTAAGTGTCTTAAACAAAGTTATACACTTGCTTGCTTCAACACTACACATACTTGCATCTTACAATCATATATAGCACACAACAAGAACATCAAGCATCAATTAGCTATGGTTTCAAAAACCCGACACCCATTGCCATGGCACGATGCAAGGTGCGCTCATGACACTTCCATGTTTTCTTCAAGTTCCTTCCTTTGCACTAAATCCCGATCTTCCTTAATCTTCATGCATCATCATATTAAGCTCATCCTTTGCATTTTTCACCTACAACCAAGGGTTAATCACATTGGTTAGTTTATGCTCATAATTATACAAGATCACATGAGAATATAATCAATTAAATTAACAAACATGACTAAGATTGAGATATAAAATAACACTTGGGCACGTAATTATGCCCAAGATCACTATCCCACACTTAAAGCCTTGTTCGTTCTCGAACAACTCTATTACATCTCATGCACATGAAGAACTCACACATAGCTAATCAAAATAATATGATTCAAGCTACGGCTACACCAATTGTTTTAGATTGTATGATTAAGATAGAGCATGCAATATCTCACCACTAAAACCCCATATAACTAAGTTAAAACTTGCTAGCCTCAAGAATCGACTCTTAAACATAGAAAATTCATGCAAATTAACCAATTGAGACATCCAACATGAATTTTATCCTTTATCAAACATGTGCCGTCACACCAAGAGAGTTACCCAATTTTCACTCATAAGTTTTCAAATTATAACATGTATGGGTATATGGATAAGAAGTAAGCTCACTTTCACAAAGAATTCACATGCAACATGTATTGACCCATAAGCTTGCCTTTAGTATTTTACTCCACTAGTTTAGGAATGTTTGGAAGTAAGATCAAGTAGGACTTTATGGGTTGTAATGTAAGCTAAGTGACGAGTAGGTACTATTCTGGCTAGTAATAATGACTATCTTCCCTAAGCGCTTTTAATACATCATACTTTCGTTACAAATATCTATCTTCTTACTTCACCTTTATTCTTTTCAACTCCCATTTTTCCTCTTTGTTTACCCATTTCATTAGGCACACTTAAGCTATTAATAAGGAGTACTTTAAGCAATTGTTTTGCTCTTTTCTTCTTTTACTCCCTACTAATTCTTATTTATTTTTAAACAAGTGCACCTCTAGTCTTTTCTTCAACTCCCACAACTACTCTTGTCCTTGTTCTTCCAACTTCTCACTCCTTAACTTCTTTTACATTTTCACTTAAGCGCTTAGGAGTTTTAGATCAAATTCAAGGCTATTGAAAAAAGGATTAAGCTCATTTTGTGGCTAGCAAAGAATAGGATAAAGGCTCAATGGGGCTAACTAGGATCATATATTAAAGGTAGGTAAAGCGATGGATAAAACATGGGCTTATTCAAAGAAATGCTTAAATCATCTCCTACAATCGACATCCCTCATTTCGTTTTGTATACACACCAGAAAAGTTCTAGACACTACACAATGGCATGGAATATTCAAAACCTTACACTCGCAACACATTCTCAATTCAAAATAAATTCAATAGACTCTTAACTCAGCTAATCACAAGAATTTAGAATCAAGCTTTAAGCACATAGAGTCATATTCAAGAGCCTAGGTGTCTCAAACAGAGTTATATAATTGCTAAACATGCTTCAAAATTTATAACAGTTGCATCTCACAATTGTGTATCGCATATAACAAGAACATCAAGCTATCAATCAACTAAGGGTTAAAAACACAAACCTATTGACTATTTTTCCCTCAAGATGGTCGTCATCCATCCATCGTCAGAAAAAGTCCCTAACTATGACTACACCATTATGTAAAGACAAAGAAAAATTGTATTTCTCGGTTCAAAGTGGCCTCCTTCAGAATAGAACTGAGAAGAAAAACCAAAAGGTGGGTGAATTGTGCTCAACTAACAACTTTATCAACAACCACAATTCAGACCAAGCGCCAACCACACCCAAATTCACTAAGAACACAATTCAAAATTTTGAAAGTTCCCTCACCCCACACTTGAATTATACTGTGTCCCCAAAGCATCATTTAAAATTAACACAAGGGTGAGAAATACCCCCTGAGGCCTCTAGGCCTAGCTAACAACATATTTTTCTGCATTGTTGAACACGTGGGTCACACACCCCACACTTATTTTCTTGTCATGCTCTTTGTCTCTTCCTTCCTTGGGTACTCAAACTTCCCCTGAATCTGTGCTTAACAAGCACAAAAAACAACACAAGTGAAAAATAACAAAATACAACACAAACTAAATAGAAAGTGTACCTGTGGTACTCTTGGGTTGCCTCCCAAGCGCTTGATTTTATGTCACGGTACGACGTGGACTATCCTTTTCAGGATATCCTCAAACAAGTGTTCCCTTTCAAGAACCATCTCTCTTCTTCTTGTTTTTATAGGGAACAACCTCCACTCTATCCCTCTCTTCTTCCAACTTCTCTTTCAATTTTAGCCCTCCATCAGATTCAGGATGAAATATCATCATGTCCTACAATAGTGGACCTATGGAATCTACCACCATCCTACACTTAGCTTCTAACAACACACCGATCTTACAAAGATCGCGGTAGTGTGTGGGTGGGTTGATATCCTAATAGACTCAAAAAAGCTCTTCTTCATCATTGACCCTCATTTTAAGGGTACCCGCTCTCACATTTATGATGGCTCCTCCAGTTGCCGAGAATGGTCATCCCAAGATCAAGGGTACCTTATCATCAACTTTAAAGTCAAGAATTATAAAGTCAGCAGGTATAATGAATTTACCTACTTTGATAAGTAGGGTGTAAAATAGATATAGGGTAATTATATTTACTACTTCCCCTAAGTCACAAAGAGCCCTGATAATATTAGTTTCACCAATTTGTACTGGGAGGGTGAAACTCCTTGGGTCTTTGAGCTTCTTTGTCATCTTACTTATCACCCTGTAGCTGCACTCCTAAGTAAGTGCCACCGTCTGGATATCCACCAACCTAACTTTATTGGCCCCCACATCTTTCAAGTATTTAGCGTACTTTGGCATTCCCTGTAAAACATCAAGTAACGACAAATTGATGTGAAGTTCTTTTAAAATATCAAAGAACTTCTTAATACATTCTTCTTCCTTGCTCTTCTTGAGCCTTTGTGGGAATGGTGGTGGTTGTCTCTGTGCTGGCTGCAATGTTGGTTGTGCATTGTGTTGCCCAACACTCTTAGTTTCTTCTCTATTGGCAGATGGACCCTACCTGACCAGCTCTGGATGCCCCTCATTTCTCTTCTTAATCGGTGGTGCATCAGCCAATTGCCTGCCACTCCTCAGACTGATGGCATTGACCTATTGAGGGTTTGTATCTGTGTCATTGGGTAACCCTCCTTGTGGTCTGGTGTGCTGAGAAGCTGCTGATTGACTCATCTGCTTCTCTAGATTGTGGGTGGCCATATGCTGATATTTCAAATCTGAACCATCCTTGCTTGATTCTCTGCCAATTGGGTCTGAGTAGCCATAATTTTCTGCAACATCTCCTCAATGTTGCTGCTTCTTGACTGACCACTATTCTGCCTATTTTGCTGCTGATACTGCTGCCGTTGA
Source organism: Datura stramonium (assembly GCA_018107945.1). Classification (NCBI taxonomy): domain Eukaryota; kingdom Viridiplantae; phylum Streptophyta; class Magnoliopsida; order Solanales; family Solanaceae; genus Datura; species Datura stramonium. Next base: position 3,839 of record JACEIK010016616.1, read on the forward strand.
GGTTACTGGTAGCTTTGACTCTGATTGCCACCCCAAGAAAAATTTGGGTGAATATGCCAATTCTTATTGTAGGTGTTCCCATAAGTTTGCTTGTTTCTTTGAACATTCCCCCACAAAATTGACAGATTCAGGATTGGCCTTGCAAGATTCTGCATTATGCCCATTATTACCACAAATTTTGAACCAACTCAGAGCCTGCTGAATTACATTCACCTGTCCCTACGGTTGGTTCATACTCAGTTTGGTGAACTGAGTCATCATCTAGTGCAACAACGATGCTAGTTGTGCTGCTAAGGCATTGACACTATCCACTTCTATCAGCCCTGCTTCTCTCTTTCCTGCCCCTCTTGATTATTTACTGTGCCACTCTGGGTTTCCTTGAGCAATTTTGTTTAAGAGAGTGTACAACTCATCATATGTCTTCTCCAATGCTTGCCCACCAGATGCAAAGTCTAATAAGATTTTTGTATGTGGGTCTAGACTCTCTACAAAAGTATGGGCTAACACCTCATTGGACTGCTGGTGATGGGGGCAGTCTCTCAACAATGACTTGAATCTCTCCCAAGCCAAATATAAGTTCTCCTCCGGCCTCTGTTTGAAGCTTAATATCTCACTTCTGAGCTTGGCAGTCTTTCCTGAAGGGAAGAATCTGATGAGGAACTTCCTTGCTAGGTCGTCCCAAGAAATAATGGAATTCGGTGGTTCAGCCTTCAACCACTTCTTTGCCTCTCCCAACAATGAAAATGGAAAGAAAGTGAGTCGGACATAGTTAGTTGACACTCTGGTGGGGACAAGAGTGTCACTGATCTCCAGGAAGTTCTGTAAGTGCTGCTGTGGGTCCTCACTAGTCATCCCAATGAACTGGCCACTAGAATATAACAACTGCACCATGTTCTATTTCATCTCAAAGTTTTCTCTGGGCTCCGATTTGCGGATAATGGAGGTCACATTCGTCGCTAGTGGGAGTGCTACTTTGCGAACTGGTCGGGCTGCCATCTGATTAGGCAACAACTGCTTTCCTGCCTGGTGGATGTTGTTGTAACTTCTCTTGTAACCTTTTCAACTTCACTCTAGAGCTTCTCTCCTGAGCAAATGTAGTTAGCGTTCAGGTTCCAACAAAGGTTCCATTAGCCATCTATTCCTTGCAAGTTCTGCAAGGACAATCTGTTACCTGCAATATAGCAGACTAAGAACAAGTTTTTCAACACTTAAGAAAAATAAAAATCACACAAAACTAAAAATTCACTTAACGCTGCCAGTCCCCAGCAATGACTCCAAAAACTTGTTGCGCCTTAGTTCACGCGCAAGCATATGTGGTCGTACAAGTAATACAGTGGCTCATTTAAGAGCCGGATGTCGAACCCACATGGATTGGACTATTTTAGCTAATTTTCAAGTTCAAGTGTTAATATAAATTTCACAAGTGTTGATTGTAGTGATTTTGAATGTTGTAATTAAATATAGGGGTGATCACAAAACAATCGGGAAATAATACAAGAAGCAACTAGAGTTAAGGCCCGATAATCATGCAATGCTACAATTCACAATGGTTCAAGTATGAAAACTTCAGTTGTTGTGTCACAGAGTTAAAATGCAGTGTTCATGGTCTCTCGAGCCTCTAAACACAACAAACTAGTCTCACACCTACTTCGTTGAGCGGGGATGTGACGTCCTAGTTCATGAGCAATTTAATTACATGGATGTGGTTTACGGAGTTTATGCCCTTGATTATGGACTTTCATACCTCTAATCATTTAACTTGACTTAGCTTCACAACTACTTATATGAGTGGTGATGTGACAATTCTAAGTTGGAGTCCAGCTATCAGCCCGTTTTATTAACCAAGCAAGGAAAATTAGGTATAGTTTCTATCCTAACCACGAAACTTATCGTAAATACAAGAACTTGCTCCCTATATTCTTGTGTTCTAATCTAGGGTTACTGTTTCAAGATTTTTCCTAAGCTTAACGAGTTTTTTTTCATGGTGATCAAGCATAAAAAAATCAATAATTAAGAATGCAAGAAAAAACAATAACTAAAACTTAAAGTGAAGATAATTTCATGCATTTACATTCATATCATGTGGCCTCAACCCTAGAGGAAGGGTTTTAGCCACTCATGTTCTTACAATTACTCAAAAACATAAGTAAAGTAATGTACTTAAAAGAGTAATTAAAAGAGAATGAAATATAATGAACCCTAGGTAGAGTTCTTCGCTTCTCCCTTCGCTTCTCTCCGCTTTCCCAAAATATTTTCATGATAAAAATGATTTTAGAAGCTAAGGGTCCTATTTATATTAAATGGAAAAATGAAAAATTTGTCCATGTGGGGGATGGCTCCGTGTCACAAAGCTTGGCATGCTGATTTGCCTCCGTGACATGGAGAAAACACGTAAGCTCACTGGAAATTGTCGGCCTTGGCAATGGCATAGGCGAGGGTGTCGGGCGTGGAATGGAGGCCATTGCACCTCTCGCACGTCATGACACGGCTTGGACGAACAGCATCTCTCGGCAGTTGACATGTCCTCACGCGTGCATGGTATGCGGCGTGACATTCCTGTTGGCGCAGAGCTTGGCCGGCGTGGCACGGAGCTATCGTGTCGGCACACTACCTGGCAAGCATCTCGCGTGCACGCCATGTGCGTGAAACGGTGCCCATCGCGGAAATCTCTTGTCGTGGCATGCTGCAAGGTGTGCTTATGGAACTTCCATGTTTTCTTCAAGTCCCTTCCTTTGCACTCAATCCCGATCTTCCTTAATCTTCATGCATCATATTAAGCCCATCCTTTGCATTTTTCACCTATAACCAAGGGCTAATTACATTTGTTAGTTTATGCTCAGAATTATACGAGATCACCTGAGAATATAATCAATTAAATTAACAAACATGACTAAGATTGAGATATAAAATAGCACTGGGGCTCGTAATTATGCCCAATATCAATTATGGGAGCATTCGGACAGTAGCAAAAGTGCAACAGTGTGAATTTTATTGGCCTACCTTACATCAGGATGCCCATGACTTTGTGAAACAATGCAATAAATGTCAACAAACAGGAAGTATTTCAAGGAGGCATGAACTTTCGTTGACACCAATCTTAGAGGTGGAATTGTTTGATGTGTGGGGGATCAATTTTATGGGCCCCTTTGTGAGCTCTAGTGGAAACACATACAATCTGGTGGCAATTGATTATGTCTCTAAGTGGGTAGAAGCTGTAGCATTAGCCAACAACGAGGGGAGGAGTGTAACAGCCTTTTTGAAGAAACATATTTTCATGGTTTGGTACTCCTAGAGCTATCATTAGTGATGGGGAATCACACTTTTTAATCGATTATTCAGCACTTTTATAGCCTAGTATGGTGTGTAGCACAAAGTGGCCACCTCTTATAACCTATAGACTAGTGGCCAAGTAGAAGTTTCCAATCGAGAAATCAAATCTATCTTGACTAAAACAGTCAATATGAATAGAACAGATTGGGCTTAGAAGTTAGATGATGCCTTGTGGGCACATCAGACTGCAATACAAGACACTGGTTGGAATGTCTCCATACCAGCTTGTTTTTGGTAAATCTTGCCACCTCCCTGTTGAGTTAGAACATAAGGCCTTATGGGCACTAAAGAGCTTCAATCTTGATTGGGGGAGAGAATTCCAAGGGCGAGTGGACAATCTACATGAGTTGGATGAATTTAAAAAATGCGAGCATATTAGATTGCAACTATTTATAAGGCCCGCATTAAGCATTACCATGATTAGAAAATCTTGCATCAGAATTTTGTTCCAGGAGAATTGGTATTGATGTTCAATTCAAGACTGAGGTTATTCCCAGGGAAGCTCAAATCTAGATGGTCAGGACCATTTTAGGTGTCCTAAGTTTGTGTAAATGGTGCCATAGAACTTCAAGGAGAAGATGGGTCCAAGTTCAAGGTGAATGGGCAAAGGGTAAGAAATTATTTAGGAGTGTTGGAGGAGGTTGGTCAAATAGAGGTCATGTACCTGGATTAGCTAAAGCACATAAGAAATCTCGGTCGTGCCACAAAATTAACTAAGGCGCTTCTTGGGAGGCAACCCAAACATTTTTTTTAATTTGAACATTTTGATGCTTTGTTGTTTTTGATTTTTGTAAGTAGATTGGAAGAAAGGAGAAGAAGTTCATGGCATGAACAGGGCCAAGCCAGCAGAACGCCGATGCAAAGGTGCAAGGTGCCGGTCTACCGGGGGTATGAGCAGAATAAGGGGAGAGCAGAGAAGTGATCAGTGATTTTCCGGCGAAACACTGACATCAATCCACGAACTGCCAGCAAAATGCCAGCTCCAGCTAGTGCACCTAGAAGTGTAGAGTAGGTTTGGTGATCCAACCGGTGAATCTCCACTACTAATACATAAATCACCGGTTTCAACCATTATAGCTGGGAGTTAGAATACCATTAGCGCATCATCTAGTGGATCGCCAATGCCAACTCAGGAGAAACTGGTGGAGCACAAGTTATGAACCAGAGAACTGAACATGTGATGATTATCGGTGATCAAACCGGTGGATCGCCGGTCCTCACCGGTTATCACCTGTAAGCATAGATCCAGGTATTCATTCTTATAAAAATATTGACTGACCATTTACCAACTGATCCAAACACCTTAAATTCACTCTAACTCCCCCCAAATCCCTTATTTTATTAAACCCTTCATACTTTTCCACTTTCCCCCACTTTCCCTTTTTCCCACCATCTCTTAAATTCCCAACAAACCACCTTTCCCACCTAAACTCCATTACTATCTACCTTCCTCTTGCCCAATCACTTTCCCCTCTCTTAACATCTGAATACCTCTCCCCATTAGCCATCTCACCTCATCCGAATTCCCATAAATTTGGAGGTACCATTAGTGAGCAAAGCATAAAGTTTCCCGCTCTACTTATTCTCACCTCTCAATTTGGTATGTACCTCCTAGTTTATGCTTTAATTAAGAACGAAAATCTTACATCTTGCATGCTTAGAACAGATATTGGTGCGACTCATGTTCACATTCTTTTTTTTCACTTGATTGCGTAATGTTAATATAGCGGGTATGTTAGTGGTGCTAAACTAGGTTTCTCATGTTACTATGGGTATGTTAGTTTCTATGTGTGCTTAGTGATGTGTGGTGTGCTTTTATTTGGGGGTGAAGTTTGAGTAACTCGGGTGCTTCGCATCCATGTTTTGCCCAATAATAGATAGAGTGACTACTTTATTAAGGGAAAATAGTATAATACCCCGAAAGCCCTAAGATCAGACCCGAGGATTGAAACAGAGAAAATAGAATTTTTTATACCAGGTTACAGGACGAGTCGTCTAGTGATCCGTGAGGTGCACCATGAGTCATTAGGTGACTCCTCGGGAGGAGGGAAGTCTTGGTTGGATTTTTGGTCAAGAAGTGGACCATGGGAGAGGGCACAAATCGTGGTCAGGACCATGAGCTGTTGGGTCACTCGTCGTCAACGATTGATATGAAGGAGGAGATTTTGGGCAATGCTCGTAATGACTTGGTCACCACAAGTCGTTGGGAACATCACGAGTTGTGGTGTCCCTCATGGTGACCCTCAGAAGTGTGAATTCCAACATTGTCCTTGAAAGGCAGACCATGACTCGTCCCCTAGACAATGAGTCGTCCAGTCCCTCCTAAGTTCCTAAGGCCTAAACTACATCATTTTAAGCTCAGATAGGTGTGTTTTAATAGGGGTTATGTCATGACCCGAAAATAGGCCCGGATTGATACATGGGATAAGAAACCTCGAGAGGCTCCAAGTCGACCCATGACATGAACATGCATCTCAATCATAAATAAGCATAAGATCATCATAAATAACATAGAAAAAGTCTAAACAAAACATAACATATGATTACATGCACAATTCTAAAGCTGAAATACAACTATGTTCGAAAAGCCTCTAGTACAGACGAGTTGATAGGACAAGACCCCAACTAACTCACTGTTGTGCTCCAGTGCACTCGCAAGCGTACGCGGTCATACAAGTAATACAATGGCCCTTTTTAAGAGTAGGATGTCGAACCCATAGGGACTGGACCAATTCAGCGAATTATCAAGTTCAAGTGCTAAAATTAACCTTCACAAGTGTTGATTATAGAAATTTTTGGGAAATTATAATTAAGTCTAGGGGTGATCACAAAATACTTGAGAAACAATATAAGGAGCAACTAGAGTTAAGG
>JACEIK010016618.1:0-15202 GCA_018107945.1 Datura stramonium
TGGTTTTTGTCTTGTTTGTATGTAATTGCATGTTCTGTTGTCGTGTTTGAAAATATTGTGACCTTGTTTTTGTGTGTATGTTTCGTATTGTAAATATCTTCGTGAAGCTGTGTGTGCTGTTGAATGCTGTTAGCCAGTGTGTAAATAGTTTTTGTTGAAATTATCGATATTTTTAAAATTTTCGTTAATTATTTTTATCATTGGGCTTCTCGGAGTTTGTTTTCGGTTCTTTTGCCGAGAAGAGTCCCATTGAACCGAAGTCGTAAATAGTTACCGTTCCCTATGATGGATGGATGACGACTGTCTTAAGGGAAATGCAGTCGATAAGAGTAGTTTTTATTTTCAATTTTTGGTTTGTTTGGTTGTATCCCGTGCATGTTGCTACTCTATGGCTACGAAATCCTTGTTGCGTGTTGTACCTAATGTTTATATTGCAAAGGTGATTCATTTGAAAGCATGGAAATTTTTGTACATATGTGAGATACTTAGGCCACAGAACTCGATTCGGTGTGATTGAGGCTTAATTTTGAATTCTTGTAATTAGCTGATTAAAGAGTCTGTGAATATGTCTTGAGTTGAGCATGTGCAGTGCATAGTGAGGTTTGTTTATTCCATGCTATTGTATAATGTCTAGAACTTGACTGGGGTGTGTACGAAACAAAATGAAGGAAGTGTAGTGTGGAAAGGATGGTAGGCGTTTCTTTGTTTAGCCCAACGTTTTCTTTTTTTATATACCCACCTTGAATGTCAAATCCTAGATTGGCGTTGGGCCTTTGGCCTATTTTTCTTTTTTGTCAAAAGGTGTAAACCAAGCAACACTATTTTCATTGTCCATAAACCTAATCCGAAGCTCTTAAGCGCTCAGAAAAAATAATTTTCCCACAGTGTAAAGGAATTGAAATGATGAAAAGAAAATAAAGAGCAGGAAAAAGTGAAGTGATGAAAAGAAATAAAAAAAGAGTCGAGTGCACTTGCCGGATGTAGAAAATAAAGTGCTTAACAAATCTTTGTTGTTTGGTCTGGAGTGGGGTTGTGAGGAGTTGAGAAAGAAAAAAAGTAATTAAGAAAGACTCCAAGGTTGGGAGGAGGAAGAAATAACTTATGCGCAGAATATGATGGGATGTATTGAAAAAGCGCTAAAGGATGCCGGTTATTATTATTGGTTGGCCCAGTATATACTAGTTCCGTAGCTTACATTACAACCGTTAAGTCCTACGTGATCTTACATCACGCGTCCTTATATTAGTGGAGTAATACACTAGAGGCAAACTTATGGTTCATGACACAATGCATGAATTTGTTGGGAAAGTGGCGAAATTGTGTGTCTCTATACCCCGGCATGAATTGTTTTAGAGTTCACATGTGATTAAAACAGGGAAACTCTTATGTGTGAGGAGCACGTTGGGCTGAAAAAAAGAATAAATTCGTGTCGGATATCTAGTCGGCTAATGTGCATGAGTTTGCGAATATCGAAGTCGGTGTGATGTCTAGGGGGTCTTGATATGTTGGATATCAGTGTAATGACGGCGAAGCGGGCATGTTTTTTCTTGATGATTTGTGTAAATAATCGGTGTAACCGTAGCTCGGATTGTCGAGCCAAAGTAGCCATGATGGGATGTCAATTGCATGAGGTATAGGAGTATTGTTCGAGGACGAACAAGATTTTATATTGGGAGTAGGTGATGTGAGGCATATTTATATACCCAAGGGATACTCAAATGCATCGGTTTTGCCTTGTTTACCCAACAATGTTAGTACATTCTCATGTAAATTGTAGGGAAGTGTAGAATTTATTATATATAACATGATTGGTGTTTTAAGAAGTTTGTCTTTTATGGAGCTAAGATGCATGTAGGGAGGAATCGAGTTGGACTCGGGAGCGAGCAAGGGGCAAGTGGAGAAGCAAGAAATAAAGCTCGCGATGGAGTCGTGACACTGTTGCCATCGCGGATGCATTACTGTCCGAGGGAGATATAATTTCAAAATTTCGGAGAAGGTCGCTGATCAAGCGGTAGCGCGTTGGAATTAATTTTCACGGATCTTGACATTCGGTGAAGGTGCTTTCGTTTGCACCGTGGCACATTACAGGCATGCTTTCAGCCGTGCATGTCGTGCCATGTTGGGGGCAATTAACTGGACGGCTAAATTCGGAGAGAGCCTCACGTTTGCCCAGTGTGCGACGGTGCTCAGCGTGCACTTTCCGTGACACGTTGCTTATTATTCCGGAAAAATTCTCCCAGAGTATAAATAGAACACTTAGGTTCATTTTTAATTATTACGACTTGGTGGAGCAAGAACGTAGATTACGGGCGGTTGAGAGGACGAAAATTCTTAGGGTTTCTCTATCCCTTTCTTCTTTCTTTCAATTGTTTGTATGATTTACACCACTCATTTACACGATGTTTATTCCACAAATGAGTGGCTAATTCCATTTCTTCTTTAGGAGTTAGGAACAATTGTATTGAAATGTAATTGTTGATTCTTTGGCTTATTTCATCTTTTCTTCTATGGTTGTTCTATTTAATTCTTGTTCTTACTACATTAATGTCTGGCCAATGTTAATGTAAATCCAAAAGTCCGGTTTCACCCGAGAGGGCAAGAAACTGGAAAGTTGTGAGTGTAGGATATGATCTTTTCTTGGTTTGGGAAAATTGTTGGGTTGTGTGTGTTCAAAATGGCCTTATGTGATCTTGGGTGTGGAATCGGTTTTGTATGTGTTTAGACATGAATTTCTTCTTATCCGCAGAGACATGTAGGCGGAAGGTTCATGATTCTTAAGTTGGGTAATATACGAGTTTTAATCCATTGGCATAAGTTCGACTAGCAATAGGAGAAAAGATAAACCAAGTATATCGATAATTAATTTCTTTCATGTTCGTTTTAGCCTCGGCATGCTCACATTCATAGTTGGACTCACTTTGTATGTTTATTTCAGCTGTAGTATAAAATTAGATAACAAATATAAAAACTTTTCTTCTGCTTGTTATACGCATTTTTAAATCTGATAAGGTGGCGCTGAAGTGATTTTGCCCGTAGTCCGGTCCACAATGGGATCGATACCTTCTACTTGAGCCACTTACTACTTGTTCACGACCACGTGCACTTGCGTGTAGTCATCCGAACAGCCGAACAGTGACCTTACCGGTCACGTAAATGTTCTGTGTTCCTTATGTTGAGTTTGAGATGACTAGGCGACTGGTGGCCTTATCGGCCGCATGGGTTCCTTGTTATGAGAATGTTTACAGTTAGAATTTGTTCTTGCATTCACGGTGGCTATAGGCCCAGTTGGCCAGAGGCTGTGTTTACAGCCGTTATATAATACTTTTGTTTCCAGAAACCTGAGATAGAGCCAGCCAGGCACCATATGTGCATAGGCTCACCGGTTGCGGTCAGTCTACTAGGAGCACCGGTGCAGTCACTTACCCCCGAGGTGGGGCGTGGCCGATATGATATGTTATAACGATTTATGATACAGAGCATGCTATTCTACTCTTATGATCTTTTATGGACTTTATTTATATTTTAAATTTCTGTTTTACTTACCTTGTATACTCGGTACATTTCCACATCTACGGTAATTATCACTTTTTCTGTCCTATTATTTCATAAATCTGGGTCCCAATTGTGAGCTCATCCTCACCCATAGATAGTTTGGCCTTGATCTCAGCACACTTGGGCGAATCCTCATGTTTCAGGGCTACATGTTCACGCCTCTTTGTTTTTTCCTTTCCCGTTTCGGATGACGGATTAGTTGGGGAGTTCTCCCATCGATCCAGCATGTGTTTGGGAAGCATCGGACTAAGTTATATTACGTCGTATTGTATAAGTATCGTATTGTTCTTCCCCTTATGTTATGATATGATTACGTTCTCTATGTTAAGTCTTCCTCTCATGTGATCGAATTAGATGTATGCTCGTTCCATGGATTGACTTGGGGTCTCTAGGGGCTCCTCGTCCCATGTCTACGATCAGTGTAGGTGGGTCATAACGAGTTACATCTTGGTGGCACCGGATGAATAGAATACACGGAGCCGTGTGCTTCAGCTAGTATTCGTTGTTTCAAGTTACCTATATCTGGAACACACAATCTGTCCTAATAACAAGAACACTATCTCCCCGCTTTGAAAGCCTCCACCTCCTTTCTTAGAATTGCTTCCTTTAACTTAGTAGATGGGGTCTTCATCTGCTTTGACTTAACTCACTAGTGAGGTTACGACTCACCCTATTCCGCTCCACCCTCAGCTGAATCGACTAAACGCACTCCCCAATCGAGCCAACCTGTGGATATCTTTTTGCCAGTTCTTTCTGCCCTCCTCAATATGAGCGGCACTTCCCATAGACTTCCTTCGAGGCATCGGCCCTCCCACATTGGCCTTGTTCGGAGATTGGTATAGCAAACTTATCTCATAGTCTTTTAAAAATAGCCGCCTCCGCTGACGAAAGTTCAAATCCTTCTGACTGAACACATATTGGAGGCTCGTTTGGTCGAGTACAAACATCCACGTGAACTCCATAGAGGTAATGCCTCCATATCTTCAAAGAAAATACCGCTAGCGGTTCAAGATAATGAGTCGGATAGTTCTTCTCGGGAATCTTGAGTTGACTAGGAGCACCAGCTATCACCTTACCTTTGCATCAAACGCAACCAAGTCCAAATTTGGAAGCGTTATAATAAACTACAAACCCATCGATTTCTTGGCAAGGTCAGCCGGAGTTGTGGTGAGTTGAGCCTTTAAATATTGGAAACTCTTCTCACAAGCGTGCGACCATTAAAACTTCACCTTTTTTGAGTTAGTTTGGCCAAAGGAGATTCAATGGAAGAAAACACTTCTAGAAACCGTGTTAATAACCGACTAAACCCAGAAACTCCTGATATCTGATGGGAAGTCGGTCTTGGCCAGTCTTTTACCATTGCTATCTTTTGAGAATCTACCTAAATATCCTACTTTGAGACCCACATGTAGAGGAAATCCCTTGACACCGGAATTCACACTTATTAGAGATTTAGCGAATGGGCGGCGAGTCTCTGAGCGCAGCACTTTATCCTCAGGTGGTTGGCATGATCCTCCACATCCCTGGAGTATACCAGATGTCATCTATGAATACAATGATGAACGTGTCCAAGTACGGCAGATACCCTATTTATCGGATCCATAAATACGGCGAGGCATTGGTTAGTCAAAACACATAACAACAAATTCTTATCGATATATCGAGTTCTAAAATCTATTTTCGGAATATCACAATCTTTGATCCTGAGCTGGTGAGTATCCGATCTGGTCTATCTTGGAGAAACAACTAGCTCCCTAAGCTTAGATTGAACAAGTCGTCAATCTGGGAAGAGGATACATGTTCTTGATTGTAACTTTGTTTAGTTGTGATAGGTCGATACATATTCTGAGTGTACCGTCTTTCTTTCACACGAACAACACTAGATCACCCTATGGAGAAGTGTTGGGTCGATAAACCCTTATCTAAAAGGTATTTCAATTGTTTCTTCAACTCCTTGCTTTAAATTTAGTCTATTATGTATGGAGGAATAAAGTGGGTTGGGTGTCTGGAAGGTCTATACCGAAGTCTATTTCTCACTCGTTCGGGACTCTAGAAAGATCTTCGAGAAAGACATCAGGAAATTCACTAACAACTAGAGCCGGCGAATAAATCGGGGTCTGAAGCGGAATCCACACAGTCTAACCAAGTGATAGATGAAACCCTTTAAAATCATTTTCCGGGCCTTAAGACAGGAAATAAATCGACTCTTAGGCGTTGAAACACTACCCTTCAATTCTAAGGGCGCTCGGCAGGAAATTGAAACTGATGACTCTAGTTACGGTCGGCGAGACATAACTGGAATGTAACCAATCCACAAAAATGAGGTCAAAATCGACCATGTCTAACTCACTAGATCCATGGGATAGCTTTAACCCTAACGTGAAATTTTGGACAGCTTCTATATACTAAGTAGCTCTAATTGACTCATCGATTGGACTAGAAACTGAAAATGGTTCTAAGAAAACTTCTGTACCAATATCAAACTGAACGGAAATATGTGAGTCATGAAAAACGACAATGTGACTCCTGGATCTAACAAAGGCATAAACATCAATATGGAAAAGCGCAACATACCGTAACTACATCGGTGAATTCTCGATCTGTCGAAAGACAAAGCATAAAAACGGTGTTGGCACTGCCCACCACTCATACCTGAAGTAGTGCCCTATTGGAGTTGGATGACTGTGGGGATACTAAGGTGGTAGACTGGGTCTTCCCCGGTCCTGCTGATGGACAATCTCTTAATGCGCGGCCTAGGCTGGCCACAGCCGTAACAACCCTCCTTGCCTAAACGGCACTCTCCCAGGGTGATTCTTTCCACATTTAAGGCAGGTTGGAAATGTGCAGCTCTTTGGAGATATGACTGGGGCCCAGGGCACGATGCTCCACCCTTTCGGTCCTTATAGGATCGAAGAAGAGCCTTGGCGATGAGATTCTTGGAGGTTTACGCGCTGTATGATCGACTATCCCCACCTGGCTTGTTATGGACCGCTTGTTTTCTCTCTACATATCCCTTTAATTTTCTGCCTCTGTGCAAGGCGTGAATGATGAGGCTGGAGGGTCGATGTCTTTGATCGGCATCGCGGTGCATTCCTTAAGCACCAAGTCCTAGACTACGTGCTTGAACTTGAGAATCACGAGCTCTCGGCTCGGCGACTATTTCGGGAGCATATATCGATAGTTGAGTAAGACTTCAATGCATACTCCTACACCATCATGTTGTTCTACCTTAGGTTCATGAATTCGGTAGCCTTAGCCCTTAGCTCTCAAAAATAACACGTAAAAAAATGTTGTCACGAACTCATCCCATTCTATGGGCACAACTCCGATGCATACCCTCCTTCCCTTTGCCTTGCAATCTAAGCCACCCTTTTCGAGTGGTAGGCAGCCAATTCCAAGAACTCTCGGTAGCGGTGACACCCATAATTTGGGTGATTTTCTGGATCCTCGTCCACGAACTCTTATGAGTCTTCCCTCACCTTAGATCCATGAAAAGCGGAAGTTCATTCGTCTAAATTCTCGGACTTTGGTCGCAATTGTAGACCCATTGGCGTGACGGCCGCCACTTGTTAGTCCACTTTGTTGGTCACAGCCTGAGCCGGCATCTAAACCGCCACCCTAAATTCAACGGAGGACACCTGATTGTGCGAGAGCACATAAGTGGTGGGGGGCGGCCCGGTTCATTCTTGATCCTTCTTCCATTTTCTTGTTTTGGAGGGCATCGTTATCTAAAAATAGTAGAGAGCGGATTAGGAGGATGTTTTTGAGATTATCTCAATGCACGATAAAGATCATGAACAAAGGGAAATTTCCTAATAATGTCTTGTAGCCTCCCCTTCATAAGTGTGGCACATAAAAAGGACTCTACGTGGCCCGAAGCACTGAAATCTTAGGATACTCTAAACCTAGTACTCGATACCAAGTTCGTCACAACCGAATCTACACCCTGGATGCAACACGGTACTTGGTACCACAAGTGACTTAAGATAACCCATAGATTAACATCACACTAGTATCTTGAATTTAACATAGCGGAAGCTAAGAAAACATAACTAAATAGATTTTACGAAGAAAAAAATGCAAAATGTCTAATAAAATACAAAAATTTATGCCAAGCACAAAAAACATATTGAACATCACTATTTCCGAAAGCCATCTAAGAACTGACAGGTTGTTGGAACAAGGCCCCAGCTAACTCTAAAGTCTAACCCAAAGCGGGCGAAAGATACTCGTCCTCCTGAGATGAGGACTCACCAAATAAAGCTACTATTGAAGTCGTCGGAGGGAACTATTGCCGATGCTGTGTAGGCCCTTTCTGTCATGACGATACAACATAGAATTATGCATCAATGCTTTGAATGTACTATAAATGCAAGATGGAAATTCTAAGCTGACTACTAGGCGATAGCTCGAATCGATGCCCCAAGACTTCAAGTCGGGAATACTTGTTTGGAAGTAACCTTAGAGTCCGAAGGACTTGATAACTGAAACTAGGCATTCCAAGACCTTAAAAGCTTCTTTAGCTGTAACGTCGTAACCATCTAAAGAATACCTTAACAATTGATAACTCGGACTATGGAGTTTCTTGAACTCCTCAAGAGACTACGGTTCAAAAGTGATGAATTTGAAATTTACGTAAGATGTTGAAAAGGCTAAATACTGACTTGACCTAAACAATCAACAATTCCAACTTGGATGATCTAACTATAGTATTACGTTGATTACAGAACTATCGAGAATCAAGCAAGGTTTGTATCGAACAATTATGCAAGACTCTTGAAATCACATTTCTGAGAATAGGGCTAAACACATATATTTAAGGAAAGAGATATCAACATAAAGTATAACTAGCAACATCCTTCAAGAATCATGAAAATTATAGCAAAAAGAAAATTCGTATTCTAACTGGCAGACCACCCTAAAATTGATACAACAAGGCTTAGAATTGATAAAGATTTTAGGAGCGTTTTAGGGCATAAGAAAGAGCAATTCCCTCATTGAAATTCCACATACACAGTAGAATTCCTTGGAAGAAATCTTGAGAATTTGAAGGAAACCTAAAATCCCTAGCTTTAGCTCTAAGAGAACTGTTTGAGTTCTTTGTGAATTCTGCTATGTGTGGTTTTTGGAAAGAATGAGGGAGAAGGTCGACTATTTACAAAATCCCTGCCGAATAATCCTAATACGGCGTAGTTTAGGAGTTGAGTCAATAGGATTTTACAAAATTGCCCGCGAAACACTTAATCAAAATTCTGCCCGTCAGGTGGTACGACCCAACCCACGAGTCGTACCAAGGCGCTGCGATCCGTAGCACCACTCATGGTTAGGGACCTTGCCCTAAAACATTTCTCACGAAGTTTTCCATGGATGCCTCATGACTTATACCAGCATCCTACGACTCGCATCATGATCCATAGCTCCAGTCCTGATTCTTTCTCTGATCCCTCTCACGACCTATCCTACGGGTCGTACCACTTTACCACGAGTCGTACCACGACTCGTGGTTAACTAATTTTCTTGGCCATAACTCTAAGTTATTCCACGGCCGGTTAGTACTATCCATACCAGGATACTAAGGTCTTAACATGAAGTCGTGGTTCCTCAAGCCACCATAACTGATCTCCTCCACCCTCCTGCTACATGTCTAGGTATGGGTTGTACCTCCTATGTACGAGTCATATAGTGGTTACGTCTTGTGATCATGTTTTTGAATTTCTACGAGAATCAAATTTTAAATCTCAAGGCTAGTCTTAGGAAGTAATAGGGTGTTGCAAACAAATGGTGACATGTCGGGCTCATGCCTCCGTCACATAACCATGCACACTCAATCACTGAACATCAATATACATACATGCTAGAGGGTCTTATTTCTTCCGCTCGGTCATGGTTGTAGGACTCATAAATTCATGTATTGTGCGGGTGTGGTACCCGCTCTCACTCATATTCTTGTCTGGATGCTCCCCTCAGACACTAGCCACTCAACTATCATTTCTCATGGATGCTCCTCTCAGGCACGAGCCGCTTATTTGGGACATTCATAACATCCCTCTTATTCTCATAATTGGCGTATTATCGTTAAGTTCGTTGACATGATTTTTTAGGAGGCCTCATATTACCTCATTAACTTAAGCATTTAAACAATTCGAGATCATTATCAACAAAAACAAAAGGATATGAACAAACTATCCTCATTCACTTCCACATTACACAAATAACAATATCGCATTAGCAACATTCATTCACGGAATTCAACAAGGAAGATTTTACAACACTTAAGGTCTAGAGACCACTATACACATTATCATTCCACATCTATACATGTCATTATGAAAAGTCTAACTCCTTCTAAACCATAACCTACCTAGATTTGGAGGTTCTAACGTAAAATTACTCCATTGAGCCTTCTTGTTGTCACACCCCGCCTTGGGAGGCTGGGCCAGCTTTGGTGCCCTACTAGGGTGAGCTGTTGAGCTGACGAGCGCTAGCTCTAACTCTAGAATCAAAGAAAACAACGGGCTATATAGCAGTTGCAAATGCAACCCCCGGCCGACAAGGCCTATAGCCACCTGTTAAAAAAAAACAGCTAAACAAGGCCCCACACGGCCAACACACATAATCTAAATCACATACGGCCCCACATGGCGTCATTCTAACCACGGGAAAAGATACAATCTGCGACCTCTAGGAGTAATAAGATGGTGGAACGGGGGGCCCCAGCCTACCCTTATTGATAAACAAAGAATTAAGCCTCTGTCACACAAGCCCCGGAAAGGAGGCTGATGGCTCACGTGCGGGCGGCGAGGCTTCTCGGGGTATGCTCCTCGTCTGTATGTACATCTGAGGGGCAAGTAATCGTGCCCGGGGAAGGGCGTCGGTACAATATGTGCAGTATGTAAAGCAATAGTTGTAAATGACTGAGAGTAAGAAATAAAGTTGACCATAGTGAAATAAAGGAAAGCGATTTGAAAATTTGGTTGAATGACAAATCGGGACTAAACGTAGCGTAATAAGAAGGGTAGGGGTAGAAATGCGACAGAAACGGAACGTCTTACTATCTAACTTATCGGTAACTAAAAACAGCATAACATAAACATTACCTGGCCCCATAAGCAGAAGGTGCAATCAACGCATAACAACCCACACGGGCCCCCATTAGCCCTAGTGAGTACACCTGAATCCTAGTACCTATCCAGGGTCTTACCCTACTGCCTACTAACTATGAGCATCACATCGGTCCCCTAGGTATGCGGCTTGGGCCCTATTTGGGCTGACTATAGTTGTGCACAGTGGGAGGACTCTGAAATCCCCACACCCCGGGCGCAAGCGCTCGGCGGGTGTATAGGCCGACCACGACAAAATAGCAAGGAGATGGCTCCCCATTTTCGTCCACTTGCGGATGATATGCCGCCTCAGGTGGAGTGGCGGCGTATCCTCGCCCCGGCGGACGAGTCGACACAACTATTAACCAGGGGCGATCCACGAAAGCTATAAGGTAATCCCGGCCCAAACAATGCAAATATCTCAGCGATAACAATAGCGCACCTGATCACGTACTCTGCTGCATGCTTTCTTGAGAGTCGTACTAGATTACTATGCTGATGTGACAAATAAATCTATACGTATAGCGAGAGGGTATCGGCCCTACAGGCCTCATACTAATGTTACTCGCCTCTAGGATAATCTGTATGGCTTTGTCTACAAGCGCACCATGTGCACGTATTTGATTAGAGGATCCCGATAATGATCATGATCTCTAATAGATGCAGAATTTGAATAGAGTGAAAAGTGCGAAGTAGTCTAACAATACTGCGAACGTCACGCTCCGAACGTCGTAGCTCATGCATAAGCGTAGATTAGACAATGACTAACTACTTTATTTTTCTAATTAAACAACTATAGAGATGGGCTTGAGTCGAACTTGCTTCTAGGCGATCGGTCCCTGGTTCTTCGTAGAGAGCTTATCGATCTCCTTAACTTTGTGGTTAACAACGCCACTAGCGAGTACTCTTGACTCCCTTAAGCCTTTTCGAATCCTCGGATCTATGTTACTGTTCTGAGCGCTATATTACTATTCTGGGCAATTCTCAAACTTATAGGCAATTCTATATAAGAGTGGCCCTCTTCGGCACTCTTTTTGTACCTAGATACCTTATAGGGCGGCTGAGATCTTGGCCGAGTCATTGGCTGCGATGTGGACCCACCGCCCAGGGTACCCACGGGTTTATCTGACTTGGACGACTAGGCTGGCTTGCTGGGCATTCTAAATGATAACTGTTAAATCGGCTAAGACTGACAATCCTTGATAAGGCTAAAGGGACGACCGTACGATCCTGTGCAGCTGGAGAATCACCGGTGGCCGCTAAATACCTATTATTTGTCTCTATTTCGAAAGTTGCAGGAACATGCGATAACGTTAATGATCTCTAAGGATGCTTTCCTGCTAATACAGGCACCAATTGGTGTCAGACCACCTATGCGCCCTTCTTGTTTAGCTAATTGATTAAGGCTACTAACTCTTTTGAGCTCACAAGTCCCAGTGCCGCAACAAATATAAGTCTACCCGTCCAAAAAGTTGAAATAAAAAGAGTTCCTATAGCATCATCGTGAATCACATTTAACTGCTCCCCTTTTAACGAAAGTGTGATTACGATCTATTTATGAGTTCTAATAGCTAACCAGAATTTATGTAACTATAATCCCCTTTAGCAACTGTCTTCCCTATCTGATATTTATATACGTAGATCGATAACGGCTAATTGCAACATACCAAACTACAATCTAATGGTAGAAACCATCTACGGTATGCGAGATCGTTACTTCTATTCGAGACCATAAGTCGTAACAGCATGCGTCTAGGATACTTGCCAAGTTAAGCCTTACATACCTTGATCATTGTTTACCGATTAGCTGGAGTTTCGGCTCGTGTTCAACTGCCCTTCTCAGCGAAATCATATTCTGGAAAGATAGGATTAGTTTTATCACTAAGTCGGAAAAAAGGGGAAAACTTTATAGATAAATATTAACTATATTTCTATTTAAAATGGAAACAGTCGAAACCTTGTTATTTCTCAAAGATCTAGAAGGGAGAAATACTTACTTTAAGCCTGGGATCATATTGACACTAGTTTGGAGCAATTCCAACAACTTTTGCTCAGTGAGACAGACGATTCATAGGGCAAATTTCCCAAAACAACTCCATAAAAAATGCTCCTATGACCTTATGCCCGATACCCAGTTAATTTGGACTTAGATGGCATTTGAACTGGCGTAATCGGAAGAAAATTATATATTCCCTTCGTCTCCTATTTGTTTCTGGTCGATCTATGAGGAAATGGCAGCCAAATTAAAGGTAGAGGCCTATATACTTACTGACAAAATACATAGCGACATGGTAGGTTGGCCAGCGCACCATTTTGGCTCGTGCCACTTTGGCTAACGCGGAGTCCCAGCTCCGTGCCACTTTGCCCTTCTGAGCAGCGGTTTCAGCCTCCTCTTGCGAAATTCCAACTTGGCACTCGTGCGGCCCTTTCCCTGGCCCCTTTCCTAACACGTATGGAATTCTGAAACTTCGACCAACATGCGAATAGTCCAACTAAACGCTAGAGACTGCAGTGTAACACTTGCCTTTCCTTAATGCCTCAGAACATTCCAAAGTCTAAAATAAGAATTAAACAATTCAATAGTCTACTTTCAAAATCAAGGGTTTTAAGAATTCAAACCCACCTAATTCTACCCGTTATCACGGTGCAACTTGCATTTTCCCATGGCTTTAATTCCTTAATATTACTCCATAAACCCATTTTAAAGAGGCTGACTTTTAGGGAAAACATCCCAATTTCATCTACTTATAGGTCTCAACTTTCACATAGACAAAGTTCTACAAGGACTTTTGCGTTAGGGTGGGTTCATTACTCCCTTCTAAACTAGGAACCAACACCCGGCTGGTTTCTCCATTATTCAACCCTAGTTCTACCAACCTAGGGTTCTTTTCCTAACAATTTCACCATTGGGATCCCCCAATGATTCATTGATAGAGAAATCGAAAGTAGAAGAAATAATCCAAGTTCTTATCTTAATAAAAGGGGAATTGTTCTACTCTTGGGGAAAAATTACCTCTAGCTCATGAAACTTCGTGCTTAGAATAATGGGGTAAAACCTCGAAGTCTCACTTAAAATTCACTTACTAATTCTCGTTGTCCACTGTAGTGGTCAATTTCTGTTGCAGCGGGCCTACTACCGCACTCAAGGCACCATAATAGCGGATCCACCGGTATATTTTATGATCAATTATAGTGGACTTCGGTAGTGGTAATGGTCTCGGCTAACTACTTGATTATCCTACTGCCCATGTTTATGATTATGTTTTTGATAAGAATTAAGTATTCCTAAGTATGATAAAGCTTTGCAAATGCCCACATGTGTTAAGTATGAATGATGATTTTTTCGAATTAAGCACCACATTGTTTTGGAGCAAAGTGGTAATGGTCTCGCTGCTGCAGTTATCCCTCTGCCCATGTTTATGATTATGTTTTTGATAAGAATTAAGTATTCCTAAGTATGATAAAGCTTTGGGCAATGCCCACATGTTAAGTATGAATGATGATTTTTTCGAATTAAGCTTCCCACATTGTTTTGGAGCAAAGACTCCCGATTATATTTTCAACTTATAGTATGTTTTGAGTTAAAGTTTTCCTCTGCATAGCTTACCACATTGTTTTGGAGCGAAGACTCCCAATTATACTTTCAGCTTGTGCTATGTTTTGAGCTAAAGCTTCTCATATGCATGATTTCATATTTGAGATGTATTGATTATTGAGCTTCATCAATAGACGATGTTGAGATTCATTATAAAATGATATAGAGCATATGCATATTTTTTGGAGTAATGTCTAGCACTAAGTAGGCTAAGTATCGATCACCATATGCCTCAAAACTACGCGCCAACGTAGGCTTACACTATTATATATTACTTTCGGACCTCCCTTGTGAGCTATCCCCGTCCCTAATGGCCCATGAGCTTGATATCAGTATCATGGTATTGTCCCTACCCTGTCAAGGCTTTGGATGGCTCTACCTACTTGAGTGTGATAATTAGGAACATGTAAGCTTTATCGTGGTATGTCGGTTAAAAGACGAGTCTCCCATTGTTACTCATTATTTCAGATATGCATATTCATTACTCATGAGACTTATATATTTATACATATATGCATGTTCTAAAGTAGGTTTGACTCAATGTTCAACTTTACTTATAAATGTCAGAATTCAACTTTGAGTCAATCGATTCAGTTATGATTTTATGAAGTTATGTTATGTTATGTTATGAAGATATCATGATTTCAGAAATAATGCATGAAAGCCCTACTCTCAGACTCTTAATGTTTACGTTATATTATACATTGTCTTTAAATGATTTTGTTTACTTTAGCGGTTTTACTTACCCTGCATACTCGGTATATTCTACGTGTTGACCGCATACTGTCACGCCCCGCCTTGGGGGTATGACTGGCACCTGGTGCCCTACTAGGACCTAAACTGCTAGATTGCTAGGCCTAAGCACTTCTGGTGCCTGGCTGGCTCTAACTCTGATTCACAGAATCAACGGGCTATATAGCGGCTGTAAATACAGCCCCCGGCCGGCTAGGCCTAT